>QANX01002483.1:13195-44529 GCA_003254975.1 Ochetophila trinervis | reverse complement strand
ATATATATATATATATATGTTTCCATTATTTCCAGTCTATCTTTATCTCCTTTTAGCTTTTGCACTTTCCAATCTATATGTATTATCTTTATTTCAAAAAGGTGATATTATCTTTATTATCCCATTCAACCAATTGAAAGATTGGAAAATCTCAATGTAAACTTATCAGGATTGATTGGATTAATGTCATAATTTAAAAGGACTGAGAAGGTTAGGCGAAAACATCATCAATTACCGTGTTTGGCTGTCCGTCCGAAAACACCTTGTTGATATGTGTTGACTTGGCGTATTACAAAACATCACCGCACTAACGATCACTGATCCACTTTTTTCAAAGACATGGAGAATTCAACTTAAATTCTTTCTCTGTATTATAGTGAACTGCATATTTGCAAACATTTTGTTGGTCTAACCACTTATCTTTCTAAATTCCAACTTTAAAGGAATTATGTTCTTTTAAATAGAAAGAAAAAAAATGTAAGAGTAAAATATTTATTGAAATATAAAGTCAATTCAAATTAGGATCAACGTAATAGTACTCTCATTAGGTTATCTCGATGATATAAGTTAGAGTTTAAAAATTAATAAATAATTTAATATGAATTTAGTAACATATTAAAATTTTAATTAAAAAAGATGAATTTTAAAAGACACGGTCTAAATGAAATTTTAAATTTTATCATTTCAAATATTTACAAAGTTAAAAAAATAAAAATATATAGGTAAAATCATCAATCTGATAGTAGTCTAAACTTATTGGGTGCATGACCATACATGGCACAGTAAAATTTGTAATTTTAAAACATAATTTTTTTTATGCATATAAACATTTAAATGAAAAAAATTTGACTGTTGGATTCTTTTATTTTTGAGACGATAATTACAAAAATTACTCCAATTATGACAGGATGGCAAATTGATAGTCGTAGTAAATGTTATATAGTTTTGTTAAAATTTGATAATATTTTCAATCTATTTGATTAACTATGGTTTCTTTTATCTTTTATTTTTAAAAAAGAATCTTCAATATTAACATGTATATTATTATGCATTTTCTTTATAAAAAAGATCTAAATATTAGGAGGTGGATAAAAAAACTTAACAAAATCCTAATTTAACATTACACAAATAGAAACTAAACAAAAACACAAAAAACAAGACGTGGAGATTTTATAATAATTTTCTAATACGATAAGTACAAACTTCAAAATATATGATTGGTGAAGGACTTGACTCGATCACTTGCCTCGATCACGAGTCTATAACCAAACCTTCTCTTTTTATCAAATAAATAGAATTAAATAAAAATGGAAAAGAAAAACTTATCTTGTTTGCGGGTAATTATCCACTCGAAAAAATTCCAACATGTTACTTTCCATAAAAATCCAATAAATTGTACAGTATATAAGCATCATTTTTAAGAATTTTGTGGATTAAAATTTATACGACATATAGAATTTAAATTTTTATTGTTTATGTGATAAATGTCTATTTAATAATGAAATATGTTCACAATAAAATTAATAAATTATGTATAATTTTTAAAATTATATATATTTAAAATTTTAAAATAATTAAAAATAAAATAAAAAAAGAGTTAATTGCTGATTAACACTGTTTAACAGATTTTTTGAAAGTAGACAGTTTAGAGCATCTTCAATGGTGAATGTTTATTGCTATATATGTGGCATAAAAATAAATAATGTCTAAATTTATGTGGCATAAATACACATTCAATTAATTATTTTTCAATGGCAACGTGCACAAAAACTATTTATGGTTATTAATTAATTATATATTTTATTAAATATTTTTAGTTTTTGAACAAATTATATTTTAAGGTAAATTTTATATTTTAGGAAATTTGATAATGTCTGACAGAGCCTTCAGAAGTAGACATTTTTATTGACAATGTCTAGACCAAGTCAGTTTGATATTTATTTTAGACATTACCATTGCAGTGCATTTTTTCAAAACAATGTCTATATTTATTTATGTGTCATGTTAACTTTAGCAATTCACATTCTATTAGAGATGCTCTTATTTGACCGTGTTTATTTTATTTTTTTCTACATCAACCTAACAGAGCTAATAGACAGAGCCATTAGAAAATTTTTTTTTTCAAATATTTTTATATTTATGATGTAGAAATAAAAATAAAGCAATCTACTGTATCATTGAAGATGTTCTAAATATTAAAAATAAAGTGAAGTTTATTTATATAAATTTCATTCTTTCTCTTTCTAGAGACCTTTTGATCTCATATATTTAATATATTATTTTTATTATTATTATTACATTCTCATTCGATTATTTTATCCCGTTTGAAAAAAAAAACATCTAGTATTCAATGTTTTTACTTACTTGAGCATAGAAAGATCGTTGACCTTCCCCGTATCGGCTTTTTTAAAAGCCTCGTGACATTGTGTCTTTTTTACAGAAGTTATATCTGAATTTTGCATCACTATCTTGTTTATTGGTATTACAATTTTTTAAATAACAATTTTTTTTTTAAATATTAGTCAGAGGACACATATCTGCTAACTGCATAACTTTATACATAAATATACTAGGTTGTTTAGGTTTATTATAATTATTTAGATTGTTTATTATGGATAGAATTTTAAAATTTTCCAAATGCAAAGAGATGTACATAAAGTCATTGATAATTATAGTAATAGTTTAAATAAGATATGTTTTAAATTTTTTAACAATGTTATATGTATCAAATTTATTAAATAAATTTTTAATATGAAATAATGCAGCAATTGATAAATGAACAATATTATACTATAATAAAATAGTATATTGTCAATTTTTATATCCCATAAATAGTAATCTGCATTCACTGTTAACGATGCCAATGCTCTTTATTCATTTATCATCCCATACAAAACAGTTTGCTCATCTCAGGAACAAGTGCACACTTCGCTGCCGGGGTGCGAGGCCTTTTGAAAGTGATAGCGGGGATTGAGATATCATTCACATTGACATCCAAATCGGGAGGGGAAGACGTCGACGACATCTACGCCGATCTCTACGAGGTGAAATGGACTTCGCTGATGATTCCTCCCATTGTCATCGCGATGGGGGTGGCGTTTGCGAGGACCATTTACAGCGAGAATCCGAAATGGAGCAAGTTGATGGGAGGGATGTTCTTTAGTTTGTGGGTGCTGGCTCATTTGTATCCTTTTGCCAAAGGTTTGATGGGGAGGAGAGGGAAGACGCCTACTATTGTTTTTGTTTGGTCAGGTCTCAATGCAATTGCACTGTCTGTGCTGTGGATTGCCATTGACCCACCTGGTGGAGGAACAGCAGATGGCATTGGGGGAGGATTCCAATTCCCTTGAATAAATAAAAAGTATGGAGTTAATTAGATGATGATCATGATGATTAGTAGTTATTTTAGCAATTCAAGTTATGAGATGACTATGAGTTAATTGATTTTTGTTGTAGAATTAAGCTGAATTGTTAAAGTGTACTAAAGGAGATTAATGTTTTTTTTTTGTTTTTCTTTTTTATTTGTTCCCTAGCTTTTTTCTTGTTATATTTTCATGGGGAATTTTATAAAGTTTTTTTTTTTCTGGTAAAAAAAAAAAAACTTTATAGGAATTGGTTAAAAAAAATATATGTAAGTAGATTAAATTTTTGAGTGGGAGGAATTTGTGTCTATCAAACTGATGAAAGACAGGTGATGCCACTGATTGTAAAAATGAACATATATTAGCAAAATTATTTAACATTTGTAGATTTTTTTTGGTTTTTTTTTTTAATCCTTGTCCTATCAATGTCATTTAAATTTATTTATTTTTTATGATAAAGTATAGTGACAACAATCTCTAAGGAAGAAAGCTACTGGTTACATATTTTTTTAGTTTGTTCTCTTCTTTATTTTCCATGCAAAAGTTTATAGCTAATGGATTTTTTATTTTTTTTAAATTGTCTTTTTTTTTTTCTTCACTATAATTTATTTATTTTTTATGATAAAGTATAGTGACAACAATCTCTAAGGAAGAAAGCTAGTGGTTACAATTTTTTTTTAGCTTTTTCTCTTCTTTATTTTCCTTGCAAAAGTTTATAGCTAATGGATTTTTTTTTAAATTGTCCTTTTTTTTTTCTTCACTATAAGTTGGAAAATTTAAAGCTGATGATTTTTTTTTTCTTTCTAAAACTTCATTTTTACTTTTTTGAATTTTTAATTGATTTTTTTTTCTTTCTAAAAGGTTGTTTTCTTTTGTTTGTCTTTTTAGTTTATTTCTTTGTTACGGTGAGTTAGAGACATTTACTTAAAAAATACTCAAATACTATGGATTTTTATTTTTCAATTTATTTAATTTTCGTAATATTATATATTCTTATTAATGTAACATTATCCGTACAAAGTTCATCCTCACTGTTTATGGATCGACACACTACTCGTTGAGCACACTACTTTTTTGAAAGGCGGTGTGTTATTGCAAATGCAGTTTATAGGACAGAAACAACACCTATGTAATTTTTGGTTTAATTTTTTTTAGGATATTAAACACTAAACATATAAACACCAAAAATAAAATACCAAAATTCCATATCATATTAATAATTATAAGTCAAAATGCCAATATTGGATTACATATAGACATATAGTCTTATTATATACATCTACACTGATCATCAGAAAAGTACAAAATAAAAAGCTTCAGAAAAATGCTAAATTTTTTACTACATAGTTAAGAGTCATAATAGATTGACTTAAGCTTGTGCAACTTGTGAAGGATCACTTTAGCATTCTCTACACTTAAATTGCTAAAGACATCCAAAAAAGGCGGAAAATTTACAAAAATTAAAAATTCATAGCAGTGCTGTCATTGCTCTTTTGTGGAGTATCACCATCGTCAGACGAAAGCTTTTTGGGAGGTCTCATTTAAAACCGAAGCTCCAAAGATGAGTAATCAGAAACGAAGTTAGCGGCTTCTTTTTTGACATAGAAATTATTGCAGATGCTTTCGTCGCTGCATAATTTTTTTGGGCAAGGCTCCCATGTGACAATCGATGATGAGGATGCTAGTGATGATGATGGTGGCTGTGGCTGTAGTCTTCCTCTTTGATGGCCTCACTGGTGGGTTTTCGGACCTTTTCTTGGTGTTCCCTGTGTTGGAGAACTATCTGATAGAACCACTACTTAGTGATTGTTTGCCATGAAATATAAATTGAAATGAGATGCATGTTGAAAACACCACCTAACAGACAACTTATATAGTGCATGTTCAAAGCACTTTTTGAAAACATGCATGTTGTCCAACATAGGATGGGATGTGTAAGTGGAATGCAGGCAAAAGCATGCTGGTCATGTAATTGTACAACCAATTTTATATATTTAGTCTCCGCCTTTAAATTAAATGCACCGCCTAACAGACAACTTATATAGTGCGGAGATGATCATATTCAATTTTGGTTTTTTATTTTTATCTACTTTTTTCGTGTTTATTTCATCCAAAAAAAACTTTCAAAATATACAAATTTGGATTAAAGATGAATGATTTAAAACTTTTGGATTGATTTTAAAGATCTTTTACGACTTCAAAAGAGATTTTGGAAAAAAAAAATAGAGAGATAAAGAGTTATAAAGAGATATAGAACATAAAAAGAGAGGAGTTGTATAGAAATAAAGTGAATTTTCTACATGGTGGGCAACTGATGTAGTAGGCATAAACTATTAAAATTTTTTTTTTCCATTAATTGCCCCAAACTATGGCCTTCTGTACAAAAAAAACCCTATATGTTCTGTATGGAGGATGAGAGTTTAGACCAATGATTCGGCGGCTGAGTTTAGACCTGCATCTTGTTCTTCTTCTTCTTCATATTTTGAGAGTAGAGAACGAAAAGAAGAAGAAGAGAAGATCTTTCTTAAGAGTTATGAGATATGTATGGAGAAGAAAAATAAGATCTTTCAGAGAAAAAAAGAAGAAGAAGCTTTTCTGAGAGAAGAGACGATGAAGATTTGACCGAGGCCAACCAAAATGAAAATTTTTCTGAGAATACAACAAGTGGAAGAAAAATAATATCTTTCAGAAAAAAAATAATTTTTTTAAGATCAAAAGAAGAAGAGAATTATTTTAACATCGAGAGAAAAGACGATGCAGATCCGAATGAAAATTTCTCCGAGAATACAACAAATAAGATCTTTGAAAATTTCTTGAAGATCAAGAGAAGACCCAGGCTGAAGGAATCTAGCCATTCCAAGTATTATTATTATTTTTTTAATATACCCTTTTTTTGTTGATAGATTTGTCAACTGTTTTAGTTCCCTCCAGCCAAATCTCCAAAATCATCGACCTCCATTTTATTTTTATTTGGATAAATTTTGTTCAAAAATGAAAATTACTCCGAATGCAAATAACCACAGCCAAATCCAGGCATCATCGTCGTCGTCGTCGTCGTCGTTGTTGTTATTATTATTGTTATTTATTTTCTTTAATATACCCTTTTTTTGTTGATAGATTTCTTATTTATTTATTTTTAATTCTCTTCTTCTTGGCCCAAAAAAAAAAAAAAATTCTCATTCCCTCCCACCTAATCCCCCAAATCATCAACCTCCATTTTGGATAAATTTTGTTCAAAATTCAAAAATGAAAATCGCTCCGAAATATTCTATATAATTATATTTTTATTTAGATATATTTTGTTAAAATTTTTGTTCAAAAATCAAAAATGAAAATTGTTCCGACAGCAAAATAACCTCAATAGCAAATGTTCCACAATGAATTTCGGGCTATCCCAATCTCGCCAGCCCCCAATAGACTTATTCTTTTCACACAAATCCCTAACCCTCAAATTCGAATTCTTCTTCTTCTACCAAAATGCAAAGTCAGCTTTGGAAATGTGTTAAACAAGTTGGAGCGAAAGTCTTCAAGTGCGTCCTGAACAATCTTGCTCCTCTGGGATAATACTGATTGTACTATGTAAGAAAGCAAGGATTTATATAATGGCATATATGATACAGCAGAGAATAGTAGTCAAAAACTTAAACTGTAATCACCTTCATGGCATCTTCAGTTATTAGCTAGTCAAACACAAGCTTTGTTTCAGCTGACATCTTCTCCATACTATTATTTGAAGTTCCCTGAAACCTTCTCAAAGCTTGTAAAACCTGTCATGCGAAGCAAATTAGCTCATACGACCAACTAAAGAAAAAAACAAAATGTAAAGCTTAGAAGATAAAACAAAATAAATGCTTAATGCAGCTAAATTGATTTGAGGCTCAGAATAATAGTAATACAAATTTATTATTTGAGGCTCAGTACCATGCCGCTGTTCTAACCATGCAATTGTAGATCATACACAGACATATTGAAGGGGGGAACTGATAACATACCTCAATCAGCCAATAATGAAGGCTTGACAGATGGTAAACTTGACAGTAATTATCCTAATACAGCAGCAAAGATCGAGCCTAAACTAAAGGAATATGAAGGCTTGACAGATGGTAAACTTGACAGCAAGTATCCTAATACAGCAGCAAAGATCAAACCTAAACTAAATGAATTCGTAGAGATTCATATAGCAACAAATCAGCTATAAAGTCTCCAACGGATACCTCAATCTCTAATTAATGTTTTATATTATTACCTTGTATTATATAGCGTCCATGTATTACTAGTACTCTAGTTGACTTAGGAATCTATATATACATATGCTTCAGCTGATTGTAATAATCAATTCTTTTACCGTATATAATAACATATTCAAAGGCAATATTAATATATTGTTCCTTCTTCATGGTATCAGAGCACAACAATTCTACAAATATCACTATCACCATGGATTCACCAGTTAAAGCTTCTTCCCAAACCAAAAACAGCCCTCAGCAAGTCACCACTCAGAAAACAAAGCAAACAGAACCAGTTTTAACAATACAATCTTTCCACCAATGTACAAGCTTAGTTTCTATCAAACTTAACACCAATAATTTTCTTATATGACGATCTCAGGTTCTCCCACTGATTTAGAGTCTAGGAATCTGCCACCACATCACAAGCGGAGAGCCACCAATCGAGTTCCTGCACGATGAAACAGAAATCATTGTGTTCAATCCTGATCACAATACTTGGGTGAACAATGATGCGTTGCTCACCTCTTGGCTGTTAAGTATCATGTGTGATGAAATTTTAAGCTTGAATGTAGGTGTGGATAATGCTCATTCTCTGTGGAAGTCCATAGAAGAACAGTCACTTCCTTCAATAAAGGAGCAAGAACATCTTCTCAAGGACAAACTTGCATCTCTAAAGAAAGGATCTCTCTCCCTTGAAGAATATCAGCGAAAATTCAAGCAAGTATGTGATAATCTTGCTGCCATCAAAGCACCAGTTTCAGATATTGACAAGGTGTTCACTTTTGCCCGTGGACTTGGAGTCAACTACAAAGATTTCCGAATGGCAATGCTTGCAAAGCCACCCTATCCTTCTTTCAATCAGCTTCTGCTAGCACTCTAAAGCCATAGTCAATACCTTGAAACTGAAACTGAGGTTCACAAACACGAAGCTGATTATTCTCAAGCTTTCATTGGAGAGCGAGGCAGAGGTAGGAGAGGTCGTGGATGTCGCTTCAACTCAAGGGGACATGGATTTGCTCCTGCGGCAAGACCGTATGACAACAGACTTGCTCCTATGCCTAAAACCTATGAAACCGATCCACAGTTACTAGACCAGATCAAAATCACCAATCTGATTCAAACACAGAAGGTAATATTATCTGTCAAATCTGTAAGAAGACTAACCATAATGCTCTACAATGTTGGCATAGGTTCGATCATTCTTACACTGATGAAGGCATACCAGAAGCATTAGCAGCCCTGCATCTTTCAGATAATGCTGATCCAGGCTTCTATGCAGATTCGGGTGCAACTGCACATATGACCAACAATCCTGGTAAGATCTCTAATATTCACCCTTACAAAGGTAAGGATGGAATTTATGTAGGAGATGGAAACTGTTTACCTATCTCTCATAATGGAAATGCCAAATTAAAAAACAAAAAATGGTATTTTACAATTAAATAAAGTACTTGTTGTTCCAGAATTAAGGAAGAATTTACTATCTGTAAGTCTATTAATTAATGATATTGCTTGTACCTTTGAATTCTCTTCTAATGGCTTTGTCATTAAGGATTGCAACCAGCAAATCATGGCAACGGGACACAAAGATGGAAAGCTTTACATGCTTGATGAAGGAAGTCATCATGCTTTGAGTGCAACAAAAGCGTCATCCGAGCTTTGGCATCAACGAATGGGGCATCCAAACTCAATCATTTTAAAAGTTCTAAATTCTCAAAACATTATCAATATCTCTAGTTGGACTAAGAAATTTAATGTTTGTGCTAGTTGCCAAATGGGAAAGAATTGCAAACTTCCCTTTTTATCAAATAAATTTGCTATAACTCCTTTAGAAAAGATACAGTGTGACTTGTGGGGTCCTGCTCCAATTATTTCTACCCAACAATATCGATTTTATGCTATATTTATTGATGACTACTCAAGGTTTACATGGTTATTTCCTTTACGTAAAAAATCTGATTTCTTTGAGTGTTTTATTAAATTTCAAAAACTTGTTGAAAATCAATTTAATTGTCATATTAAAATTTTTCAAAGCGATGGTGACGGTGAGTTCACTTCCTTAGATTTTAAAAATCACTTAAGTAGCTATGGATTTGTCCATCAAATGTCTTGCCCAGGTACACTAGAGCAAAACGAAGTGGTCGAAAGAAAACATCGTCATGTGGTTGAGATGGGATTAACTATGATGTTTCATGCCAATACTCCACTCAAACTGTGGGTGGAAGCTTTTCTCACAGTTGTGTTTCTTATAAATCGGTTACCCTCTACTCCTTTACAAAATGAAACTCCATATTTTCGCTTATTCAAAACTCATCCTGATTATGGCATTTTAAAAGTTTTTGGTTCCAGGTGCTACCCATATTTAAGAAAACATAGTGCTCATAAATTCTCTAAGAAGACTCACCCTTGTGTGTTTATTGGTTACAACCCTCATCACAAAGGCTTTAGGTGTCTTGATCTATCATCCAAACGTGTTTACATCTCACGCCATGTAATCTTTGATGAGCAAAACTTTTCGTACCATACCACCACTAGCTCTAACTCCCATGGTCCTCTTGATATGGTCAATTATCTTACTCATCAAACTTATCCACCTTTAGTAAGCCATCAGTTTGTCGAACCACCTCCCAACAGCTGCACACCAAAAGTTGGTTGCTGCGATCCCATAATCTCCTCAAAATCACTCACTCCACCTAAAACCACATCTCATGATTCCATTCCTCTACAACCCAGTGCTGACATTTCTGACCCTCCCTCATCCCTACCCGATCCACTACCCAACTCTCCCATTGGCAATGCCTCCCCACCTCTGCCCGACTACACCCTAGCTCCTGTCCATCTCTCCTTGCCCATATCAGACCTCACCACATCCTCCTCCTCTCCTGATTTGGCTACAACAGATCACTCTACCCTTGCCGCCTATGATCCCCCAGGTATTCAAAATAATTTGTTTGTTGATTTGCATGTTCCACAGGTACCACAACCCATTGCTTCCTCTCCACCGAATGCTCATCCTATGGTTACTAGACACAAACTTCAACAACATCCCCAGCTTGCTTCTCACTTGGCACTTTTTGCCTCTACTCTTGAACCTCGTTCTCTCAAAACTGCTCTTCGTGATCCTTCTTGGTGTCAAGCTATGCAAGATGAGATCTCTGCTCTCCATGATAACCATACCTGGGTGCTTGTGCCTCGACCTTCACACTCTAATGTTGTTGGATCCAAGTGGGTGTACCATACTAAATATAAGGAAGATGGTTCCATTGACCGCCTAAAGGCCTGACTCGTTGCTCGTGGATACATTCAAGTTGAGGGCGAGGACTTTAATGAAACCTTCAGCCCTGTAATCTGCCATACAACAATCCGTGTGATACTCTCCATTGCCGTCACCAACAACTGGCTCATCCGCCAACTCGACGTCAAAAACGCCTTTCTTCATGGCACCCTCAAAGAGATGGTTTACATGGAGCAACCACCAGGGTTCACTTCTTCCACTCACTTCGCTCACGTTTGTCTTCTGAAAAAATCCCTTTACGGGCTTAAACAAGCCCCTAGAGCCTGGTTTGATCGTCTCTCCCAATTTCTTCTATCTTTAGGTTTTCTATGCAGCAAAGCCGATCCGTCTCTCTTCATTCTTTATCATGGTCACACTATTATCTTACTACTTATTTACGTTGATGACCTTCTTCTTACAGGTAACAATCCAATGCGCATTGATGAGCTCATTTTTCAACTGGGCAGTGAATTTGCACTCAAAGACCTTGGCCGCCTCAATTACTTTTTAGGTGTTGAAGCTCGCTACTTTCCAGGGGGCATGTATCTCTCTCAAACCAAATACACAGCTGATCTCCTTCTTCGTGCTAAAATGCTTCATGCCTCCCATATGAACACTCCTCTCGTGGTAAAGGCCACCTCCACCCCAAACGATCACATACCTGTTGACACCACTGAGTATCGTCGATTGGTGGGCAGCTTGCAGTACCTTACATTCACTCGTCTCGATATATGTCATGCTGTTAGCCATGCCTGCCAACACTTTCAGAACCCAACCATTGCTCATCTCCGCGAAGTAAAATGAATTTTTCACTATCTCAAAGGCACCATGACTTTCGGCCTTCGGATTATACGACAAAGCTCTCTCAACCTCACTGGTTTCAGTGATGCCGACTGGGCTGGTTGTCCTATAACACTGCGTAGTACAAGTGGTAACTGTATTTTTCTTGGTGCCAACTATGTCACTTGGTCCTCTAAGAAGCAACCAACAGTATTGCGGTCCACTACCGAAGCTGAATATCGTGCCATGGCCAGTGCCATTGCTGAAATAACATGGATATCTTTTCTTCTCCGTGATATCAGTGTTGTACTTTTACGCCCTCCACATCTTCTCTGTGATAATATATCTGCCCTTCATATGACCATCAACCCAGTGCTCCATGGTCGAACCAAACATATCGAAATCGACTATCACTTCGTTCGTGAAAAGCTCGCCATTGACAACTGGTCACTCACCATATCCTTTCTCAGTTACAAATTACAGACATCCTTACTAAACCACTTTTGGGTCACCTGTTCTGTCAGTTTACTGTCAAGCTCGGCGTTCAATCCTTGCCACTGCTGTGCTTGAGGGGGCATGATAACATACCTCAATCAGTCAATAATGAAGGCTTGACAAATGGTAAACTTGACAGTAATTATCCTAATACAGCAGCAAAGATCAAGCCTAAACTAAAGGAATATGAAGGCTTGACAGATAGTAAACTTGACAGCAATTATCCTAATACAGCAGCAAAGATCAAACCTAAACTAAATGAATTCGTAGAGATTCATATAGCAACAAATCAGCTATAAAGTCTCCAACGGATACCTCAATCTCTAATTAATGTTTTATATTATTACCTTGTATTATATAGCTTCTATGTATTACTAGTACTCTAGTTGATTTAGGAATCTATATATACATATGCTTCAGTTGATTGTAATAATCAATTCTTTTACCGTATATAATAACACATTCAAAGGCAATATTAATATATTGTTCCTTCTTGAGGAACATGTATTTATGGAGATGTAACTTAAATAATGCAACAAAAAGTATATAAGGGTTGCAGATACCGCTGAAAATTATAAGTATATAAGAATTGGACGAAATGCATCAATTTAAGCAGTCACCGTTCATGATAAGTTAAGTCGAGGAAGACTAAAAAAAAGGGTCTAGAACAAAGATGGCTGACAAATGCAACTTGCTGCCATTTGAATGTGAAGAATTTTGTCCGTACAAAAAGATTTATTATAGACACATTTAAACAATCCTGTTCCTTGGGGATAAGAATGATTATATAGATATATATAGGCCCTCTGGACTTGGCAAATTTGCCAACTACTTGGTGGACACTTCGTCCACCACTTAGTAAAGTTGTTCACTGCAGTTGCTAGATAGATACGTATAATTTTATAAATTTAACAGCTATAGTGGGATTTCCTTCACCATATAATAGGCAAAGTTTTCCGTTATAACAAAACCATATATATATATATATATACACACACTAAGTATAAAAAAGAAAATTGGAAGCCTTGATAATCTAGGAGCTTTAAGCCACTACCTTGGTGGTCTTATTTTAGAACTGACACTGATAGTGAAATAAAAGTAAACTATATTAGTCCATATAATAAGTTTTCTTTTCTTTTTTTTATTAGATCGCTAATGTACTGCAACGTTGTGTTTTAATGTGCAATTACTAGACTGCTCTTCTTTGTTAATTTTAACAGTTGCATGTAACGATTTTTAGAGTTATTTTAATATTTCAAAAATCATAAAAACCTATTTGGCTTTAAAACAAACTTCAAAAGTGTATTTGATATTAACCTATTTAAATAAATAACATATAATATAGAATTCTCTATAAAAATGACAAACACAAAAAACAGAAGTGCCATACATTCGTATGCATGAGATCAACTTAATTAAGCGATTGAAGGGAAAAAAAATTATAATAAATAGCATAATAAAAAATCAACTCTTTTTATTTTATTTTATTTTTTATCATATGACTTGATATTCATTATGACGATGGGGTGTGGTCCATATTGGAAGGACAATTTCTTATGAATATTTTTCTTAACACTTGTGGTCCAAATGACTTATATAATCATAGTTGAAAAAATCGAAAATATCCATGAAATTTTTTGAAATTTCATGGATAAAAAAAAAAAAAAAAAAAAAAAAGGAAGCTTCGAGAATAATATTTTCTCTAAATGATTTTCCGTAATCGTCAATTACATACTAAAACCATATTGATACAAAAAGATAGCACAAGCAAACCCACCAGCACAAACTAAAATAACTAAACCCACGAGACAAGAACTGACCCATAACAGACAAAACCACCTGCTGACATGGTATAACAAAAAACAAAGTTATGCTGACATGTCACTAAGTCAAAACAAAGCTGAAAAACAATACTGACTCTAACAAAAACCATAACCTACGTGTACAGAAACCATATAAAAACTCATCTGTTTTTGAGAAACCTATATAGTAAAGTTAGTTTTTCCTCCACACATAGGTAAATAGAATCAAAATTGATAAAGTTGAAAAAAAAAGAAAAGAAGTTTTTAGCGTTGTTTGCTGCACGCATTCTCTAATCAAGAGTTCTGCACGCTATTCCTTTAATAAATATGCTCAACTTTTCCAACCTAATTCAAATCAAAAGTGCCTTTCTTGTTTGGCTAATCCTCCACTTAATTTCATATTCCTCAAGATTCACGAAGTCATGGCGAGCAAGACGAAGATCTACCTTGTAATGGAGCTCGCCGCCGGTAGCGAACTGTTCGCGAAGATCTCCGGTCGCCGGAGACTCAGAAAAGGTGTGGCTCGCCGCTATTTCCAGCAATTGGTGTTGGCGTTGAACTTCTGCCACCAGAACTGAATTACTCACTGGGATATTAAGCCCCAGAATCTCCTTTGGATGAATTCGGGAATTTGAAGGTTTCCGATTTCGGGCTCTCGGCAGATCAAAAGCTGACGCTTGGTCTTGCGGTGTCATTCTCTTCGTTTTTCGCTCCGGTCTTCTACCATTCGACGATAGCAATCTCGTCGCCGTGTACAAGAAGGTCCACCGCCGGGAATACCAGTTCCCCGACTATAAAATTATTCTCTCTCTCTCTCTCTCCATCACAGCTAGTACTGCTGAACTAGAAAGATTTATCATTCAACATATGATGGTAAAACTGGAATCGAATCATATATGGAGATGATCGTTTAGTCGAAGAAACAATTTGTTTGTTTGTTTTTTTTTTTTCACTTTCTTGATTGCATAATCGTGTTTCAAATATTTTCCATTTCCAGCCTTCCAGCTATTTCTTTTTTTTTTACTCATTATGTATTGATCATATACACAATTCAATTGCTCATGTACAACGGGTTTTTATCTATATATATGCAGTACAAACATAAAATAAGTATTACAAATATGTGACACTTAACTATTCAAAGTTGACAGCGTTGACGATTTGGAGCACCAAGATTTAATTTTTAATCGTTTAGAAGGTATCCGTGCCAATTACATAGTACGGGATGTAAAATGTAAAAAATCGAATAGGGAAACATTGCAAAAAAGTAAAAAAACAAATATCAAACAGAGACTAAAGCATCGGCAACGCCACCATTCCATAATTTCGATGCCACAGCTTACAGAATATTACTATTTGATGTCACTGTGATCACCATGAAGGGGACAAATTGTTGATATATATGATAACAATTATAAAGTGATTAGTATAGATGGCTTACACACTTTTAAATTTTAAAATGACTTGATTTAATTAACTGGTAGAACAAAGTTATTTATTAATTTTTTTTTAAATGGGATACTTTGTAAGACACAAGATTTTGTCCAGTGATTTTTTTATTCCCTGTTGTAAAATCGTTCATGAAATATGGTTCATTCTAAAGCACGAACTTGTCAAGTTGATAGCCTCGCAGAATTGGAAAATTGTCATCATCGAACTTCATAATATTGCTCGAAAACAAAAACACAGTGATTATAGAAGCAAGCAGCTTCTCTGAAATTGATTTTGCAGCTTGATCCGCCATTGTTAAAGTTTCAAAACCTTTTAATATTTGCTCTGATACTAGGACTGGGTGAAAACCAAATCAGTCCAACGAAACTGACCAATCCGGACTGGCCAGTTCGGCTTCGATGCATTATCTATCTAAGGGCCGTTTTAGTTCGGTGATATTTACAAAAAAATTCAGTCTGCGGTTTAGCTAAATTTTTAATTAAACTGAACCGAACTGAACCGGTTGAATGTTATTTTTCCAAATTACTCTTTTCTTTTAAAAAATAAAATAAGACTTTCAAATTCCTTCCATTTCTCTTAATTTCTCTCTCAATCTTTCTCACTCCCTACTCTCTAGTTACCGCCGTAGCCGTCCCCCTCCGTCCCTTTCTCTCTCGATCTCTTTTCTTTTTTTCTTCTTCTTTTTGCTCAAATCTCCTTCTGTTTTTTTTGGTTGGTTGGTGGTGGTGGATTTGTGGTAAGCATCTGCGGTGGCTGAGGTTAGTGGTGGTGGTGGATCTGTGGTTACATGCATATGAAATTGTGGTTGAGGCAAAATCGACTGATTAAAGCTGAAGCCGACCGATTTCTTCAGTTTGTATTTTTGCTTGGTTATGAAGTTGTCGCGGTGTAGTTTCGGTTGGGCACTCATTGTCCACTGAATTACTCAGTGCGGTGTAAAATCAGGCCAAAAATCTGCCGAACCGAACCGAACTGTGCCCAATCCTATATTTGATACCATGATAATTTTCTAAAATATAAAAAACCTAAAATGAAGAGAAAGCAAGAGAGGAAGCGTCCAGAATATTATTTTCTCTGAATGATTTTCCGTAGTCGTCAATTACACACTAAACCATATTGATACAGAAAGATAACAAAAGCTAATCCACTTGCTCAAACTAAAATAACTAAACCCACGTGACAAGATCTAACCCATAGCAGACAAAAAACAAAGCTATGCTGACATGTAACTATAGTAAAAACAAATTAAAGCTGAAAAACATTACTGAGTCTAACAAAAAACATAACCGACGTGTACAAAAACCATATAAAAACTCATCTGTTTTTGAGAAACCTATATAGTAAAGTTAGTTTTTCCTCCACAAATAGGTAAATAGAATCAAAATTTACACAGTGGAAAAAAAAAAAGAAAAAAGTTCTTAGCGCTGTTTGCTGCACGCATTCTCTAATCAAGAGTTCTGCACGCTTTTCCTTTAATAAATATGCTCTACTTTTCCAACTTATTCAAATCTCTATCTCAAAAGTGCTTTTCTTGTTTGGCTAATCCTCCACTTAATTTCATATTCTTTTTTTTATTTTTTTATTTTTTTTTTCTTTCTTTGGTTATCATTAAGGTTTTGGTCGATGTTCTTGACCAGTCAACTGGCATCTTAGATTTTCCCACGTTGTGAGGATTATTTAAAAAAAGGTTTAAATGCATTTTATTATTTTTTAAAATTGAATTTGTTGATTTAAGAGTNATTTGTTCACTTACAGGTCTCTACAATTAATTTGTACAATTAATACCCTATAAATTGAAAAAAGTTGCTAGTTGAAATTGACAAAAAAAAGTTACACATTTGTCCAATTTAGTTAAAATTGACAAATTCTATCAACTTAAAATTAACATATGACCTTCAAAATTATTATTTTCATTTTTTATTATACCAAAAATTAAAAAAAAATTAAAACATGAAAAAAAAATTTAAAATTCATTTATAGTTTTTTTTTTCTCTTTTTTAATTTTTATTTTAAGTTTTTGGTAAAATTAAAAATGAAAAAAATAATTTTGAGAATCATATATTAATTTTAAGTTGATAGAATTTGACAATTTTAACTAAATTAGACAAATATACAATTTTTTTTGTCAATTTCAACTACATTGGACAAATGTGCAACTTTTTTCAATTTAAAGGGTATCAATTGCACAAATTAATTGTAGAGACCTCTAAGTGAACAAATTCAATTTGAAAAGATACTAAAATGCATTTAAGCCTTAAAAAAATAAAAAAAATGTAGACGGAAAAAAAATTGAAATTTTTAAATGAACATGAAATTGGCATAATTATAAACTTTTGGTAGGTGTCGACTTCTTTCTTCGGTGACCTCTAGCCTCGGTATGCATCCATGTAAAATTCCCCTGAAATTTTATGTGCAATGTTGTAAACTGGAAATTTCTTCCCCAGTCCATTTGAATTCCCTAACTGAATTTTGAATTCTATTTCGACTTAAACTACTCAACTTACCAAACTACAAAAGCTTGATATAATTCACACGATAAAATTTTGAAAAATTGACTCTATCTCTTGTATTGTTTACGGTGAGGATTTCAGATATAAATCTGTAATATAATAGAAATACAAACAAAATGTTTACCTTGCATCATTCTAGGTGGGGGAATGACTTGTAATGAAGCATTATATTAGAACTAATTTCTTTGATAGGAAGCATTATAAAAATTTCACATATTAACTAGTCATATATTTCTCCATCTTTAATTAATAATCGTTTGTTATCTAACTGAAACTCTGCACCTGATCATCTTCACCATTTACGTGCAACAGCCAACTACCTTTAACATAAAGTCCAATTTCAATTCCAATATTAAGAAAAAAAAAATGAAGTTTTTTAAGATTTAGTAACATGTATCAGCATCTTAAGAAGATAAACATATATGATTTCGATTCATTCTTTCATTAATTCCTTTATAACATATATGTTCCCGTAAATAATTTGGACTTTGATATTCATTTAATATTTAATATTTTATTCAAGCCATGGGATAAAGTACACTTTTTTTTTTCCCGGCTGCTAAGGAGCCTTATTTAAACATAAACATAAACATAAACATGCATACACACGTCATTCTCAATATTGAAATTTGATTCCATACAGCCTTAGTTTTTTCCAGGCATGGTTAATCTGTTTGGAAAGGCAAAATCATCGATTCATGCACCTACTAACTTCATTATTCCCTCATATATGGGCGATTTGTCACCCCCAATTGCTACAGTTGCGATGCATCCATTCCATGTATCAGTGTAATGTTGTTCACTATCAAGCAGTTTGTTGCGGATATAATCTCAATGGTTATGCTCGTAATGTCCAGCTTCACGGATCTCAGCATAAGCCTAATTAATTCATACACAAAATTAATTGGTTGCCTCATATTAATTATAACCATATTTAATTTTATATTCCAGTTAATACAAATCAGAAAAGAAAAATGTTAATTACTTTCAATCGTGATTATTGAGGATTTATCTCTATATGTGCAAAACGCACCGGTTCATTAAAAGACAGAATTGTTGAATGAGCAAAACGCATGGCTTTGGTTAAGTTTTGTTTCTTCTTGTACAAAACGCATAGTTTTATTAAAAGAAAGAAAAAGAAATGTGAGGTGGCAATCTTTATGCTTAATAACAGAATCGGTTTAAGAGGAAAGCAATTAAATGTTGTTTAGTTGTTAAAGGTAGTTAAGTTTCTGTTGATATAAAAAGCAATCGTTGTAATCAGAAGAATTAATCTTCAGTGTATCAAAAATTCATCAATACAAGAAATGTTGTCTTCTTCTTTCTCTGTACTTTCTGGTTCGTATTAGGGTTCATTGTTTTATTACATGGTATCAGAGCAAGAAAGGTCCTGCAAAATGGTTGAATTTGAGAATCTGTTCGTGCAAGAAGGAAGTCTGATGGATCAGTTCAAAAAATATCTTGTTGTTCAATCGCCATTTCCAAACAACATTATCAAGCTTGATGATATGAATTATCTGGTATGGAGAACTCAAATACTACCAATCCTCCGAGGGCATCAACTTGACAAGTATGTTCTTGGTGCTGAACCAGAATTTATGAAGTCAATTGCTGAAGGATTTGTGGAAATTTCTGAGTCGATGATGGACAAATACACAAAAGAACAGAAAATCTGGATCTTACAAGATCAATTACTCCAAGGATGGCTTATTTCTGTAATTTGTTCATCTGTTATCAGTCAGCTTGTTGGTATAAGAACCTCCAGGAAAATCTGGCATGATCTTGAAATAATGTTTGCATCGCAATCTGAAATGAGTATTATACATCTTCGACTTCTGCTACAACAAACAAAACAAGGTTCTCTCACAATTGCTGATTATTGTGTCAAGATGAAAGCTGTTGCTGACAGAATCCTAGCTGGTGGAGGACATATTTCTGAAGCTGAACTTGTTGTCTACATTCTGGGAGGCCTAGGCGATGAATATGAAAATTTGGCTCAAACTCTTACCACAAGAGCAACTTTACCTGGACTTCAAGAGGTAAAATCTCATTTGTGTCATTTTGAGACAAAACTACAAAATAAAAGTACTACTTTAGCTTTTGATTTTGGCAAATCTTCTGCAAACATTGCTACAAATCATGCTATTGGAAATGCTAGACCTGTTAATCTCGATATGTCACATGTTAATATGCCTCAACTTATGCAACCTATTATGAGTCCTGGAAATGTTGTAGCACCACCTAATTTCTCTTATCAAATTGGAAATGCTGGTTTTACCACACCTATGGGAAACTCTGGTTTTAATAACTTTGGATTCAACTCTGGACCTTATAATGGTGGAAGAAGCAGAGGCAGATTTAATGGAGGATCTCAATATAGAGGCTATTCTAATTTCTCCAAACCTCAATGTCAGATTTGTAGTAAATTTGGTCACACAGCAAACATATGTTATTATTTCACTGGTAATTTTCCTTCTGCTCATATGGGAAATCAAGCTCCTCAAGGTTCTATTGGAAATCAAGTTTATAACAATGAAAATTATGGATCACAACAGTGGAGTCAACCATCTAATGGACCATCTCACTGGAATAATTACCGAGGGCAAAATCCAAGTTTTAATTCTCCCAACCCTCATGTTTTTAATGGTCCTTATAATCAAGGATATGGATTAGAACCAAATGGATCTGGAAACAGATTCTCCTCTGCAAACTTTGGTTATGCTCAATCTAATTCAGCTATGAACTCCAATCAAGGATATGAAATAGGACCAAATGGATATGGAAGCAACTTCTCATATGGAATAGGACCAAATGGATCTGGAAATAGATTCTCCTCTACAAACTTTGGTTATACTCGACCTAATTCAGCTATGAACTCCAACTTTGGTATCCCACAGGGCAGTTATGGTTTTAATATACCTCAAATGTCTACCATTACACCAAACACAGTGGGAATGCCATCTTCAAATACTTTTATGACAGCTAATCCAGCAGCCAATGTAGCTTCATCATTCACAGTTAATGATCCAAATTGGTACTTAGATAGTGGGGCTACCAATCATGTAATCTCATCTGGTGATGGTTTGATTTCTCAATCAGATTACAGTGGTAACAACAAGCTTGTTGTAGGCAGTGGTGAAGGCTTGGAAATTACAAACATTGGTAACTCCTTCATTCCTTCTCTACATGTCATTTAAAACTTAAAGATATTTTGGTAGTTCCTCAAATTGCCAAAAATCTGATAAGTATATCAAAGCTCACTTTGGATAATGGGATTGTTGCTGAATTTAATTCAAATTGTTGTGCCTTAAAGGACAAGCAAACAGGAAGAGTGCTACTTAAAGGTGAATTGAGGAATGGACTATATCAGCTTATCATTCCAACATCTCAATGGTCAAAATCAGATCACAAAGCTCCTGTGTCAACCATTTGTTTCACTGCTAAACCAGGAATCCACATATTCAACAAAGTGGTACTATCTGGTGTGCTCAGTTCAGAAGAAACGTCTTGTTTTGGTGTTACAGCAAATAAAATAGAAGATTCTACTTCAGTTTATCAATGTGATGTAAATACAGTTCATCAACGTCTAGGACATGTATC
This sequence comes from Ochetophila trinervis, assembly GCA_003254975.1. Taxonomy (NCBI): domain Eukaryota; kingdom Viridiplantae; phylum Streptophyta; class Magnoliopsida; order Rosales; family Rhamnaceae; genus Ochetophila; species Ochetophila trinervis. Next base: position 23,025 of record QANX01002483.1, on the reverse strand, counting down.
TGTTTCAGTTTTAAAAAGAGTGCTTACTGATTGTAACAATATGAAAGTGATCAATAAAGACTTGAAATTTTGTGAAGCTTGTCAATTTGGGAAAAGTCATTGGTGTACCTTTCCTATTTCTCAAAGTCAAACCACAGATTTGTTTGAAATAATACACACTGATGTGTGGGGACCATCCCCTGTACTATCTAGGGAAGGTTTCAAATACTACATTCACTTCATTGATGATTTTACCAGATTTACATGGATCTATCCCCTCAAAACCAAATCTGAAGCCTTTAACACTTTTCTGCTTTTTCAAAATCAAGTAGAAAGGAAATTCAACAAGAAAATCAAATGCATTCAGTCAGATTGGGGTGGTGAGTATAGAAGCTTCAATTCCTATTTACAGCAGTGCGGTATACATTTCAGACATCCATGTCCCCATACTCATCAACAAAATGGAAAAGCTGAAAGAAAACACAGACATATAGTTGAAATGGGTCTATGTCTATTAGCTCAGGCTCATATGCCTCTAAAGTTTTGGTGGGAAGGATTCAGTACTGCTGTTTATGTTATAAACAGGTTACCAACTACTGTGTTGCAACATCAAAGCCCTTTTGAGAAGCTCTTTACACAAAAACCAGATTATAATTCTCTTCGAGTGTTTGGATGTGCATGTTATCCATTCTTGAGACCTTATTCAACAAAGAAGTTCAATTTTCATACTGATCTATGTGTTTTTATTGGTTACAGTGGAGCTCACAAAGGCTACAAGTGCTTACACTCTTCAGGCAGGTTATACATCTCTAGAAGTGTAGTCTTCAATGAGCTTAAGTTTCCATTTCAATTACCAAAGTTTAGTGATCAAAAAGAAGTGTCAGTAACTGAATCAACTAAAAATTCAACAGCAACTCCAAATACTTCATTTGATCACTCAACAGCACCTTTGTGGCTTATCAAATCTATCACCTCAACTTCAGAACTTCCAAATTCACCAAAAATAATAGATAGTTCTATTCAGTCTGGTTCTCCTCAGTCAAATACATCAAATTCATGGGATCAGAGAAATCTTGATTCAGCTACATCAACTAGTACCTCAAGATTAGAAAACACAACAGTTTCACACAGTTTTACTCAAGCATCACCTTTTCATTTAATGCTTGACAATGACATTGATCCTAATACTGTGACTGAACAAATCTCAAAGGGTATTGATATCTACATTGATCTTCCTTCAGTGAATTCAAAAATCAATACTAACACTCATTCTATGATCACCAGATCAAAGAATGGAATCACTAAGCCAAAAGCATTGATAGGTGTCAATCATATGGAGCCTACAACTGTCAAACAAGCATTGAGCAATCCAAAGTGGAAAGAAGCTATGGATCAAGAATATGATGCATTATTGAAGAATCATACATGGAGCTTGGTTCCAAAGTTACACAATATGAATATAGTTGGTAACAAATGGGTTTTTAGAACCAAGCATAACTCAGATGGGACTGTTCACAAATTCAAGGCTCGGCTAGTAGCCAAGGGATTTCATCAAAAACCAGGTTTTGATTTCTATGAAACTTACAGTCCAGTTATTAAGCCTACAACTATACGTTTAGTTTTAACAATTGCTGTAACAATGAATTGGTGTGTGAAACAAGTTGATTTCAATAATGCATTTTTAAATGGGGACCTTCATGAAGCAGTTTACATGAATCAGCCGGAAGGCTATGTTGATAGCACAAATCCTTTATATGTCTGTCAATTGCACAAAGCCCTGTATGGGCTAAAACAAGCTCCAAGAGCTTGGTTTGAAAAACTGAAATATGCTTTGCTGGAAAAGGGATTCATAAATGCAGTGTCAGATACTTCACTTTTTATCCTAAGAACATCAGAAGTATATATGCTACTCCTTGTTTATGTTGATTACGTGGTGGTAACAGGTTCAAGTGAAAAACATATTACATCTCTGATCAAAGATTTGAATTCAATATTCTCCTTAAAAGATCTAGGAGATTTAAGTTTCTTTCTTGGATTGGAAGTCACAAGAAACTTAAACAGCTTATATCTTACACAAGTTAAATATACTCAAGACCTATTGATCAAAACAAAACTTGATACTGCAAAAGGTTGTGCTACACCTATGAGTGGTGGCAAACAGTTGTCTCTTTATGATGGTGATATATTAGTGAATCCTAAAGAATACAGAAGCACTATAGGAGCCTTGCAGTACCTAACAATTACAAGGCCAGAAATTGCTTTTACAGTTAACAAGTTAAGTCAATTTCTGAGTGCTCCTACCACAGCTCACTGGGAAGGTTGCAAAAGAGTATTAAGATACTTAAAGTCAACAATCACTTATGGTCTTCATCTAAAAGCTTGCCATAGGCTTATATTTCATAGCTTTGCTGATTCGGATTGGGCCAGCAATCCAGATGACAGAAGATCAATAAGTGGATATTGTATATTTCTCGGTGCAAGTCTAGTATCTTGGAGTTCAAAAAAGCAACACACAGTTTCTAGATCAAGTACTGAAGGAGAATACAGAGCCTTAGCTCATGCTGCTGCTGAATTAGCCTGGTTACAAAGCCTAGCTAAAGAACTACATCTTACAATGTCAAGACCAATTGTGTGGTGTGAGAATATGAGTGCCATAGCTCTTGCTTCAAATCCAGTACATCACAAAAGGACAAAACATATTGAGATAGACTTGCACTTTGTTAGAGATAGAGTTGTTGACAAGATCATTGAAATCAGATATGTTCCAACTCAAGAACAAATAGCTGATATACTAACTAAGGTACTTGGAGTGGAAAGATTTCAGTATCTACGAGGAAGGTTGAATATAGTTGCTGTTGAGAAAATTGGAATCAAAATTACACATTAGTTTCATGCTATATCAGCTATATATTCAAATCTTGAGCTTACTGTCTGGTAAAAGTGAAAGAATGTGATCCAAAGAAAAGAATCAAATCGTGGTCGAGTTTGAAGGGGGCTATTGAGGATTTATCTCTACATGTGCAAAACGCACCGGTTCATTAAAAGACAGAATTGTTGAATGAGCAAAACGCATGGCTTTGTTAAGTTTTGTTTCTTCTTGTACAAAACGCATAGTTTTATTAAAAGAAAGAAAAAGAAATGTGAGGTGGCAATCTTTATGCTTAATAACAAAATCGGTTTAAGAGGAAAGCAATTAAATGCTGTTTAGTTGTTAAAGGTAGTTAAGTTTCGGTTGATATAAAAAGCAATCATTGTAATCAGAAGAATTAATCTTCAGTGTATCAAAAATTCATCAATACAAGAAATGTTGTCTTCTTCTTTCTCTGTACTTTCTGGTTCGTATTAGGGTTCATTGTTTTCTTACACTGTTGAACTTCAATGGCTATAGTATCTTCTTATAGATTTGGTTTTTCTCATCTCTTATCACATTATATTGTGATAACCAAGCAGCTATCCAAATTGTTGAAAATCTAGTGTTTCATGAGCGAACAAAATATATTGATATTAATTGTCAATTTGTTCGTGAAAAAATTCAATCTAACTTAATTTCCCCTAATATCTCAAGTCATCTTAGCAAATTGGCGATCTCTTCACCAAATCATTGGGTAAAAATTCGTTTCATCATCTGATTAGCAAGTCAGGCTTTGCTCACGTACATTTTCCACCTTGAGGGGGAGTATTGGGCATCATTACAGATTATTCCTACCAATCTACTCACAATCTCAGTGATTTGATATACCAAAGTTATTGTTATAATTATAGTTTTATATTTTTCATTGTATAGTTTATTTCCTTTCTCATTATTTGTATAGTTTCATTAATAGTTAGAGTAATTTCAAACAAATATAAGAGACCAGGTATGTATGTGTGTACACACACACGCGCGTATATAGTAAGGTTTTGATTTGCTTTTAAATAATTTTAAACAAATTAATTTAGAAAGATATATGGTTTGGATGCTGACTATTAGTAATTGCTTAATTTGGTTTGGTCCAAAATGTGGGAAGGAATAAAGGTGTGTGTGGATTCCCTTTGAAGTGAGGCCGAAGAAGTGGAGGAGCTTTCTTTTTGGGTCAGTATTTGTTTTGGTGGTTGTGGTTGTGGTTGTGGTGGCACCAAACAAACAAAGAAACTTATTAAACAAAGGACAATTTCCCACCTCTCTTCCTTTATTTATGAAAATATGATAAATAAATTATATCGGTTATATATATATTGAGATTGTCGCTTAGTTGCTTCATGCTCTTGCTTTAGTTACATCGTGCTTCCGAGATGTTTCCGAGATGTTTTATATATTGGTAGGATATTAAAGCTTAATCTATTAAATATAATTTTTCTCAAAAATAATATATATAAATACATATATATGTACACTAAATGGCATTATTAATTAAAATGGGGTGGACCCATTTTCTGATCCCAACCACAGGCCTGAGGCCACTACTGGAACCTGCATGTTTTGTCTCGTTAGCTGCCTCATTGCCTCTCAACAATGTTAATCATCTAATTTAGTAATTTTGCCTTTTTTGTAGCAGCTAAGTATTAAGAGGCAAGGGGATAAGGATATGGGCGTGTGAGTGAGACCACACGCCTTTGATGCGAATGATGTTTGGACAGGAAAAGAGAGACGCTCCCAATTATATAAATGTATGCTTTGGGTGGCTCTCATGTCAAAGATGAGCCTTAATTTGAAAAAGCCACACAAGTCCCACTTCTTCTTTAATTCAAAATGTACATATATATATTCTATAAATTGAAAGACGTTAGCTTCATCGACCCAAGCTAGCTGTATTGAACTTAACAATTCACCTAATAAATTTTTAACGTTACTAAGCAATCATACATGTTTAACCACTATTATATATATACCAAATAAATTTAACATTAATATATATACTATTGTGTCTATTAACTAATGATGGAATAAACACAAAAGGGCAATGGTGGGAAGCGGTTGTTGGGTCCAATAATAAGGTACAGAGTAGTCATTAATTAATGTACTCCTTTTTTAATCACCTTCATGATCTATATATCAATATCCCTATAAAACCCTGCCCATTTCACTTTCAAGCTATCTCATCTTAGTTCATAGGGTTTTCTTTTCTTCTGCGAGGGCTTGCAAACTTCGCAGAACAAAAGAAAACCCACCGTCCACTTTAATTCAATTTTCCTCCTTCTTATATCTATCTAATCAGCAATTAATAATATTAATCAGCATCGATGGAGATTCGACACTCCACAGCAGTAGCCAAGAGGCTATGGAATGTGGTGAGGATCACATTGTTGATGACAAGGAAGGGAGTTGTATCGAAGAGGAAGTTGATGATGGACATGAATTTGATGATGAAGAGAGGGAGGCTGCTGAGGAAGTCTCTCAGCAATCTCATCTCTCAATCAGCTGCCTCCAATAACAAGATGGCACGTGGAGGCTTCGGCGCACAGGAGTATTATGAGTTCTCCTGCGGCAACACCCCAAATCCTGTTTTTTCCCACGTGCCAAAGCGCAACCACCATTCCTCCTACTTCCCCTGCATCAACTCCCCTGAGGTGCTTATGGAAATGGACGAATATTATAATTTACAAGCTAGTCATGTTCATCATCATGCTGATCATCATGTTGATTATGTTGATGTTGATGCTGAGCAGCCTGATAATAAGAAGATGAGAATCTACAGCTATTCTTCTTCAGAAGATGATCATATTGCGGAAGAGGACCAGAATGAAATTGAAAATGAAAATGGGCGTGGAGTGGATGACAAGGCAGAGGAGTTCATCACAAGGTTTTATGAGCAGCTGAGGGCGCAGAGTCGGATGCAACTTTTACAGTAGCAAGGCAACCAAACGCATGTGCTTGTCTTGTAGGCTACCCAGCACTATTCTATTCTACTTTTGAAATCTTCTAAATAATTCCCTTGCTTAATTACACATGTATAATGTAATTTTTTTTGTTAATCTGCCCTTTGTATTCATCAGTTTTTCTTAATATCCTTCAATTGAAACTTTACTGCTGTCTTGGGTGTTTGATGATTTGATTAGCTTGGGAAGATATTAATAAATTCCTAAGCAGCATAAGTAATAATGTATGTTTTGAGGGGATTAGGAGCGTTGGGTCGTCCTTTCCCTTTTATGTACTTTTGGTGGACAGCCATCCTACATGTTTCTTTGTGGGTGCTACTGTACGTACCTTTTTTATTATTATTAGGAAAGATAAAGTTATTTTTTTAAAATAATAATAACAATAAACTAATCAGACTGCCTTGCCTTTAAGTTGCAGTGAACTGTTTTCTGAAAAAAAAAAAAAAAAAAAAAAAACTTGCAGTGAGCTTAATTAATTACGTGTCCGATCGCATCAAATTATGCCAAATTTGTGTATACACCAAGATTAGACATTCTTTTTTTTTTTTTCTTTTTTTTTTAAATAATTGAATATTCCTGTGCGAAAAAATAACAGTTTTCATTGTTTATGTACTCATAAAATTAGACATTCTAAATTTGAAAATACGGTGACTCTTCAATTAGAAAATAAAGTATATGTAATGTCCCATTAGCTATATAGGGGTTAGCTTACAGTACAATTTATTGTTATGGTTGGACTGGTAGAACCATGCTTATATGTTGACAAGTGGCATCACAAAAATAAAGCTACCTATGTAATCGGATATAACCGGTAGTAATATTACAATATTTTAGGATTACATTACTCCATTGATAGACAAGTTACCTCACGTTTGAACAATGTTACCTTCTTTTGGTAATGTTACAATATTTCTGGACCAAATTACTTTATTTATGGACAGGTTACAGGTTCTTTGAACAATATTACCACCTTTCGATATTGTTACACCGTTTATGGATTATGTTAATTTATTTGCAGATTGTTTTACTTTGTTATGGACAATATTACCTCGTTTTGAATAGCATGTTGCAAAGCGCTTTACTTTGTTCACGGATTAGTGTTACCTTCTTTATGGACCATGTCACCTCACTTGTGGATCGTATTACATCATTTCGGTTATGTTACAATATTTCTGGACCAAATTACGTGATTTATGGACATGTTATAGGTTCTTTGAACAATATTACCATCTTTCGGTATTGTTATACCGTTTATGGATGATGTTACTTTATTTGCAGATTGTTTTACTTTGTTATGGACAATATTACCTCGTTTTGGATAACATGTTGCAAAGCGCGTTACTTTGTTCATGGATTAGTGTTACATTCTTTATGGACCATGTCACTTCACTTGTGAATCATATTACATCATTTTGGTAATGTTACAATATTTATGGACCAATTTACTTTATTTATGGACAGGTTACAGTTTTTTTGAACAATATTACCACCTTTCGGTATTGTTACATCGTTTATGCATGATGTTACTTTATTTGCAGATTATTTTACTTTGTTATGGACAATATTACCTCGTTTTGGATAGCATGTTGCAAATCGCGTTACTTTGTTCATGAATTAGTGTTACCTTCTTTATGGACCATGTCACCTCACTTATGGATCGTATTACATCATTTTGGTAATGTTACAATATTTTTGGACCAATTTACTTTATTTATGGACAAGTTACAGGTTCTTTGAACAATATAACCACCTTTCGTTATTGTTACACTATTTATGGATGATGTTACTTTATTTGCAGATTTGTGGATCGTATTACATAATTTTAGTAATGTAACAATATTTTTGGACCAATTTACTTTATTTATGGACAAGTTACAGGTTTTTTGAACAATATTACCATCTTTCGGTATTGTTATTCCGTTTATGGACCATATTACATAATATTCAGATTAGTTTACCTATTTATAGACAATATTACCTCGTTTTGGATAGCATGTTGCAAATGACATTACTTTGTTTATGAATTATTTTATAATGGTGTTGCTTGCTTTATGGACCATGCCATCTCACTTGTGGATCGTATTACATAATTTTGGTAATGTTACAATATTTTTGGACCAATCTACTTTATTTATGGATAAGTTACAGGTTCTTTGAACAATATTACTACCTTTCGGTTTGTTACACCGTTTATGGATGATGTTACTTTATTTGTAGATTATTTTACTTTTTTATGGACAATATTACTTCGTTTTGGATAGCATGTTGCAAATCGCGTTACTTTGTTCATGGATTATTTTATAATGGTGTTACCTTCTTTATGGATCATATCACCTCACTTGTGGATCGTATTACATAATTTTGGTAATGTTACAATATTTTTGGACCAATTTACTTGATTTATGGATAAGTTACATGTTTTTTGAACAATATTACCACATTTCGGTATTGTTACTCTGTTTATGGACCATATTACATAATATTCAGATTAGGTTACCTATTTATGGACAACATTACCTCGTTTTTGATAGTATGTTGCAAATGACGTTACTTTGTTTATGGATTATTTTATAATGGTGTTACCTGCTTTATGGACCATGTTTCATCACTTGTGGATCGTATTACATAATTTTGGTAATATTACAATATTTTTGGACCAATTTACTTTATTTATGGACAAGTTACAAGTTTTTTGAATAATATTACCACCTTTCGGTTTGTTACACTGTTTGTGGATGATGTTACTTTATTTGCATATTATTTTACTTTTTTATGGACAATATTACCTCGTTTTGGATAGCATGTTGCAAATTGCTTTACTTTGTTCATGGATTATTTTATAATGGTGTTACCTTCTTTATAGACCATGTCACCTCATTTGTGGATCGTATTACATAATTTTGGTAATGTTACAATATTTTTGGACCAATTTACTTGATTTATGGACAAGTTATAGGTTCTTTGAACAATATTACCACATTTCAGTATTGTTACTCTGTTTATAGACCATATTACATAATATTTAGATTATGTTACCTATTTATGGACAACATTACCTCGTTTTGGATAGTATATTGCAAATTGCGTTACTTTGTTTATGAATTATTTTATAATGGTGTTACCTGCTTTATGGACCATGTCTCATCACTTATGGATTGTATTACATAATTTTGGTAATATTACAATATTTTTGGACCAATTTACTTTATTTATGGACAAGTTACAAGTTTTTTGAACAATATTACCACCTTTCGATTTGTTACACTGTTTATAGATGATGTTACTTTATTTGCATATTATTTTACTTTTTTATGGACAATATTACCTCGTTTTGGATAGCATGTTGCAAATCGCATTACTTTGTTCATGGATTATTTTATAATGGTGTTACCTTCTTTATAGACCATGTCACCTCACTTGTGGATCGTATTACATAATTTTGGTAATGTTACAATATTTTTGTACCAATTTACTTTATTTATGGACAAGTTACAGGTTCTTTGAACAATATTACCACCTTTCGGTATTGTTACTCCGTTTATGGACCATATTGCATAATATTCAGATTAGGTTACCTATTTATGGATAACATTATCTTGTTTTGGATATTATGAAATAATAATGGTGTTACCTGCTTTATGAATTAACCACATTGACAAAGTATAAATTATCCACCAAGCTCAAAGTAAAAGAAAATTATCCACTTACCAAACCCCAATATAAATAGTATATTGGAATGACCTTTTAAATGGTATATATTTAAAGTTATAATATTTTAAACATTTTTTTTTTGTACTTGGTAGTAAATAATGCTTAATATGCCAACAACCACATATCAGTAATGATGCTAGATATGAATATTCACTAACCAATTAACTTCAATCTTCTCTTGATGCTAAAGTCATTTTCAGGAGCCTTCCAACAGCTCCAACATTGCATCTCGGAAGCAAGTCTACCCAAGGTTCAATGCTCTCTTCTTAGCTTCATTTTGTTTA
>QANX01002483.1:0-13022 GCA_003254975.1 Ochetophila trinervis | reverse complement strand
AAAAAAAAAAGGGAAAAAAGATGTTGTGAAAACGAGCATTGTTTTGTGAAGTTTGAAGGAAGGGAAGAGGAAAAGTACCTTTGAAAGGAGAAAACAAAAGTATTATAAGCATATTATTCATAAGTTTTCTTTCTTTGAATTTGTATTTCCTATCCTTTTCTTTCTTCTAAACCATTACCCTTTAGCCTTTACATTACAAGCCATTAAAGTCCTATTGATCCAAGGTAATGCATTGATCTACATTAGTGGAGAGCTATTTAATTATGTTAAGCATATATGGTAGTTCATGTATTTATTTTCAAACTCTATTTAATGTAGATTTATTCAAGTGCATGACATTGAATGTATTATTTGATTTTCACACACACACTTGAAAGTGATAATTATGTTGAGTAGAAGATAAGGTGTTGAGATGCATGGTCACTTGGAAATTAATTTTAAATTAATATGATTGTACAATCTTTGAGGCAACCTCATCAAGGTATTTGGTTTTATAGGAGTATGTTTTTAGTTTTTTCTTTGCTAGGGACTAGCAAAGTTCAATTTAGGGTATTTGATAGGCATAAAATGTTAATGTTTTTATGCCGCTTTTTATAATTAATTTAAGCTAGTTTATAATTAATTGTTGATGAAAAATACTTAATTACTGTATTTTTCTATTTTCAGTAAAAGAAAGACAAATGCTGGAATTACTGTATTTCTGCGCAACCTTTACTGAGAAAATCATATCTGGAGCCACACTTAGAATTTTTGTGCCATTCTAGTTCAAAATGATTCCTCATTCACTAGGCTTAAAATCTGAAAAGTTTCAATTCAATTGGTTTGGCCAATCATTGCCAGTTTGATTTACAAATTCAACAAATTCATCAGTTGCGGCAGATTTACACAGTCTCTGGAAAATGAGGATTTGAGTTTCTTCTTGACAACCAAATTTCCCAATCAATATATTCCTAGAAAGCTAAGACACAGACCTAACTTTTGCAATAAAAATCACTGGATTCGGAGTTCATTTTGTGACGACTAGGATCTGGAGCCAGGGTAAGTGTGGGCAGGTGCAGGGCACTGGCAGGCTACCTTACTGGTAAGGTAAGTGTGGGCGGGTGCAAGGCACTGGTAGGGTACCTTATTGGCAGAGATTGGTGTCCAATCCCACATCGCTCAGGTGTGGAAGGGTGTCAAATGGTAATGGTTCAAATGTAAAGTGAGCATTCTCTTAACAACCAAGGCCTTTTCCGAGCGTTTGGCTTCAGGGTTGGAGAGAATTCTGGAGTTAAGCGTGCTCTAGTGGGAGCATTCCTAGGATGGGTGACCCCCTGGGAAGTTTGACCAAAAACGCCATACCGTCTGAAGTGCGGTGGCTAAATTGGAGACAATATTGGTTGGAGAGAGAGTGCCCTGTGAAGATAAAAAAAAAGTTTTATGCTTACTAGGACTGCCATGTGACCACATCTATTTTATGCTTACTAGGACTGCCATGTCACCACATATCAGCCATGTGTCCGAATTTTCCACATCACATGACACATGGAATGTCAGATTATTCTAATTATTTTAATTGGAATAATATTTGGGATTAAAGATAGGAAAATTAGAGATTTATTATGATTCCTAACAAGATAAGGAAAGTATCTCTATTCCTAGTGTGAACATGAAACGCAAATACATCCTTACCCTTGGTGTGGCCGGCCATGTTGAGAAAGTAGGAATTGGTATTATGATTTGCATGCTATCTCCTATATTCTCTAGGTTTTAGAGGTACCTTAGGGTTAAACCCCTCCTAAACCTTTCCTATAAATAGATGAGTACCTTGAAGGTTAAAAAAATCTCATAATCTCTTGAGCAGCCCTTTTTCTCATTGCTGCATACTTCCTCTCCCTCTTCTCTCTTTGTCACGCCAATATAGGTTTTCTCTTAGGTTTTTGTTCAGTTTATTTTAATTAATTCATAGCAAAGTTGTGCTACACAAAGCAAAGTATAAGGAGATTTGGCCAAGCCATTGGAGGAGTCAAGCTTGCTATTTTGATAATAGTTTGGAGAAGCCAAGGATTGAAGTTTGAAGGATAAATTCCAGCAGCCATCAATATTGGATTTGATTCATTTTCTCTTTATTTTCTTGCTATTTAATCTATGTTATTTCTTTATTATTTGATGGATAATTTAGAAATCATGTTTAGCTAATTTTTCTATGAGGATTCTGATGTAACCCTATTACGAATATTTAGTGTTTAATGCATATTTATGTTTGATTCATGTTTAAGGTTAATATTTTATTGTAGTTCTTAATGCTTCCATGAAAAGGTAGATTGATTAAGTATTTATATTGGCTTCGAAATAAGGGATATAAGTATGGATGGGCAATAAAATACATGGTTATAGAAATATTGCATGTCTTAGTGACAACTTTGACATGATTTATTGGGTTTGCATGTCTTAGGGCTTAAATTTCCGTATTTAGATTAGAGATAATTAAATATGTTGTGCTTGCTAGATTAGAATGCATTGAGAAATCAACTTCTAGTCATATGTGGTTAAAGGGGGGTTAACCTATGAATTTATAATGCATTAGGGCTAAATAGGAGTAATAGTGGTGAAATCATAATCCTTGTTTTTTTAAAATCAGTGAAATTTTACTTGCTACCTTTCTTCAAATTTTTAATATTGCTTTCTTTATTTACTGCTTTTCTACTCAACAACTACAATAAAAAACAACACTCTTTTAGTCCCATTAAGTTTAATTTACAATTGATTTATTTTTAAAACTAGAGACATTATTCCTCGTGGGATCGATATCGGTTTTCTTGTTAAAGAAATCCACTTTATTAGTTGTTGATTCATGCACTTGCGAGTTAATCTAAAATTTACCACAACACTAGTGAAGTAAAAAATAGTTCAACTCTTTGTGCAACCTCACAAGTACGCCATTGTGACGACCCAGATTTGGAGCTAGGGTAAGTGTAGGCGGGTGCAGGGCACTCGCAGGCTACCTTACTGGCAGAGATCGGTTTCCAATCCCACATCGCCCGGGTGGGGAAGGGTGTCAAACAGTAATGGTTCAAATGTAAAGTGAGCACTCTTTTAATAACCAAGGCCTTTTCAGAGCGTTTGCCTTCAGAGTTGGAAAGAACTTTAGGATTAAGCGTACTCCTATGGGAGCATTTCTGGGATGGGTGACCCGCTGGGAAGATTGACCAAAAATTCCATAGTGGCGTTACAAATGTTGTTACCACCCGAATTTTTCTTACCCTTCTTCTTTGCGTTTAGGACTAGGTTGACCATTTGGGGGCTTAATGTTGACTTTTTATTCGAGCATCTTTTTACTCAAACCTTTTCAAGCTTGGCGTAGAAGACGTCGCCATGAGTCCGTAGACTATCAACACGCCCAAATCGTAGTTATAGATTTTATTTATGGTCAATCAATGTTGTACTTTAGATTCTGGAACAATTTGTTTCTACTGGGTATTTTGTTTCAGTACTTTTTGGACATTTTAATTCAAATAAATGTGTTTTATAGCTGTTGGCAACTACCAATATTTGTTATAGGTCTTGGGGGTCTTTAAATAAGGGTTTCACCCTATTTGGATGGCACAATTTGAATTTTAGAGAGAGAGGGGGTTCTCACTGTAGCGATACCACCTTTGGTCGGCCATATCTTCCTCGTCCGGTGGAGTTAGGACGTGTCCTTGGTATCATCGGAAAGCTGGTGTCATGGTCTACACATTGGTACCAAGTTTGATCCTGGAAAACCACCGGAGCACGTCGGAAAACGGCCTCGAAGTCTCAGAAAAACCACCCGCAGTAGCCACCACCTCCACCCAGATCTACTTTGTTTTTCGGCGAGTGGCATGACACAGCCACCACCACGAGCTTCAGATGTGACATCCCGTCCCGGGAAGATATTGAAAAATTTCTCAAAGTTGACCGAGTTGACCAAGTTTGACCAAGGAAGGGCTTGGGGTTGACTTTTTGTGTGAGCGTATTTTGGCTTTGACTAAGGTGCCGTTGCGTAGAGCTAGTCGATACGAGTTCGTAGACTAGTAGTACGCTCGATTCCGAGTTCAAACTGAGAAGTTATGGTTGAAATAGTGAGAGGGGCATTTTGGTAATTTTTGCAAGGCTGACATTTAAAAAATGAAATGACTAAACTGCCCTTACTGGAATTTCTTAAGTTTTCCAGAAGGATCTGGAATGGGCAACCTCGTCTTCCCCCCCGATGGTTTCCCCTTTCGGCAGCAAACCCCACCCCGCGCCTTCCTCTTCCGCCGGCAACGGCTATTTTCCGGCGATATCAGGCCGGAAATTACCAGGAAACGACACCGCCGACCTCCTCTCTTCTTTGGCACCGGTGGTTCGCCGTGATGGAGCCCAGGTCGCCAGTAATCACAAGAAACCCGGTCAGCCCCTTTTTCGAATTCACCGGATTCCGGCGAGTTTAGGCAGTCCCACCACTCGGAAAAGGTAGCCCGTGTTTCCCTCCACCATTCCGCTCCAAGTGGGGCCCGTGAATTCACCGAATAACGTGGAAAAGCCGGCGGACCCATGGCTTCTCCGGTCGCCGGATTCCCGCAGTTTCCGGTGACGAAACTGGTCCGGTTCCCCNGAAACCCGGTCAGCCCCTTTTTCGAATTCACCGGATTCCGGCGAGTTTAGGCAGTCCCACCACTCGGAAAAGGTAGCCCGTGTTTCCCTCCACCATTCCGCTCCAAGTGGGGCCCGTGAATTCACCGAATAACGTGGAGAAGCCGGCGGACCCATGGCTTCTCCGGTCGCCGGATTCCCGCGGTTTCCGGTGACGAAACTGGTCCGGTTCCCCTCTTTTGGACCTCCTGAGTTCGATTCCGGCACCCGTTCGTCCTAAACCTCAGTCGTGTAAGCGGTGTGAATTACGGGTGCTTGGCCACCGCTTTCCGGCCACTTTTCGGCCTCCACCGGCGGCGGATGGACAAGGTAAGTTCACGGTTGCGTTTTAAATTTCATGAGCTTTGTTTCGATATATAATTTGTATATTATAGATAAATATTGGAATTTACCCGATTGTGAGCGGTGTTGTTAACAATTGTTAAATGGGAATTGTAGATAATCGTGATAGAAATGTGTACAATTGTATTTTGGTGGTTGTGGTGGAACGCATTGATATACCAGGATTATAATGTAGGATGTGTGTAATTATGTTTGGTAAATTCTGTGATATTAAATAGTTAGTAAATGATGTGTGAAATTTATATATTATTGTGTAGAATTTATATATTATGTTATGGTTCCCTAGAATAAATGATTTTTGTGATTGAGAGCTGCTTGGGCGAGGGATTATGCCGCCAAGCAGGGTATTGCTAGCTTGGGAGAGGAATCATGCCGCCAAGCTATGGATATTGTTTTATTAAATTGTTGGAAAAGCCTTGATGGAAAATTAAGTGTCTTTGTATATGTGATAACTGAGAAATGTACATTAAGTTTGTGAATGTGTTTGACTGTAGCATATTTGGTATAAATATGCTGTCGGAACTACATGTAGCTTAATCCCTTGTAGAAAGGGTATGTAGGCAGCTCAGTGTTTGACTGAGTCCAGCTACACCGTACTTAGACAATATATTTGTTTAAGTGTTGGGTTGTGCACTGAAATGTGGTTTATTTGTGTGGGAAATGCGTGCTGGTAGAATAAATTTTGTATAGAAATGTTTTTCCCTGCAGGTTATGACTTTTAGCATTTTGGGGAGTGTTAGAAAACAGTCGAAATGCTGTCGAAATTTCTAATATAATTTCCGGCAGTAGATAAATTCTTTTAGTCTGTTGGTTTAGTCGGCTTTGGAATAGTAGTGTAACGGATTTTATCGACTGCTTGTGGCTTAGTGGCAACATTAGGTCACACAGGCAGGATCCAGTAGGGTTGGGTCCTATCATCAGACCATGCCGGTGACTTGATCTGCAGTTGGCCGATCTTTGACGACCGTTCCACGCGACGAACGTGCCTCCACCTTCCGTGCTCATGCGCCGTTGCCGATCTACTCCACCGCTGGCGAGTGGTGGTGCACTGCCCATCCAGGAAGCTTCCCTTTGTGCTGGTGTCGCTAACTCAAGGTCTCCCTTCTGCCTCATCGGCCGTTAACCCCCCGACGGACTCAAGATTTGGCTGAACTTCATCCCCTCCGGCGAGTGGGTGCTCACCACTTGTCCCAACGCATTTCTTGGGTCGTGGGCAAGCTTGCTGTATTTTCAATATGATCCAATTTCGGTCGGATTCAAAAATGCCAAATTCCAGTCGAGGTCCGATCTTCCATGACCGATTCCGATCATTGGCTATAATGAATCTTCAAATTGAAGGAAGATTCTTGTTCTTTGCATTTTTAATTTCGTTTTGGCATAAAGTTTGTAGAAATCGGACATGAAACAGAATAATTCAAACTTTGGGGATTTTGCCGTTAAGGGCATTTTCTTAATTACTAAAATTGAAGGGCAATTTTAGTAATTAGTGTTATAATCTTGTAATTAGGGACTCAGAGAACTCATTTGAGCCTTTGGTTAATTTTTTGGTAATTAAAAGAATTTTCGGTAAATTATTTTTAGGTGTTCATGCATGTTCGAGGGCTGGACAGAAGATCCATCTGTGAGTGCATTTATTTTCTAAACATTTTGGGATTATATATTATTATGATTTAATCGCATATGATTTGTTTTGATTGGATTTTCTTGTGCATTTAAATTATCCTTGTTAAATATATTATATGTTAATTTAAATGGTTCATGATTCAAGACTATATGTGTATTTGTGATTTTTAATGCAACTCATATTTATTTGGATTAAATATGAGATTTGTGTTTTAAAATGGTTTGGTGATTTATGAGATTTTTGGTTATTTTTCTTCATTTTGAAGAAAATGGTAATTTCAAAGAAAATTTGTGGCTTTTGTGGAATTTAAGAATTTTTGGGGCAATTTTCTGATATTCGAAATATTTGATTGTTTTCGTAAAATTTTCCAAAATAGAAGATTTTGGAAAATTGTTTTAAAATAAAAGGATTTGAAAAATATCCGGTGATGGATGATTTCAGAGATGTTTTTGAGGAGTACCACACATTATTGAGATGTTGATTGAGATGTATGATTATTATGCGCGCTATTATTATTATTATTATTATTATTATTGTATTATGCCATCCTCTGCTGCGGACACATGTCGGGAGAGAGATGATGAGGATCCTGCCATGATGTATTTGGGATGCTGGTTCGTTGTGATGAGTTATACCCCCCTCCCCAGCCTGTGACGCCATCAGGACGCTGAGAGTCACATAGCACGATACTATAGTGTGATACCAGTTTTGATGCATGACTGTTGATTTATGATTTTAGATTGTTGGTTTTGAATTTATGGGTTGGAGCCCATGGTATTTGGTTTTAGATCGGTTTTGAATTTAACAAATGTTTCTACTTGCCATTTTATACAAACATGCTTTACAAATAAATTTAAATGTTTCTTGTTGAGATTGCATTTATGGTTCTAGTGATTGATACATGATTTCAATGATCGTTTTGAATTACGTTTTCACCCCTAAATCGTTTTATAATTATTTAATGATTTTGGGGATAAAACTGAGGGTTTTGTGAAATGATTTTCAAAACGGGAAACTTTTCAAAGAGTGACGTGAGGTTTGAGAGTAAAAAATTTTATTTGCTGTTTATATTTTCTTGTTATCTAGGAGCACTCACGGAGATATTTATATCTCACGTTTTGTATTTTTAAATTCGTTCCCTAGGTCCTAGCTGCAGGTTCTCGTGAGCTACCGCCGACATCGCATCCGCACTCGACTTCCGCTACTGCTTCTTATTTATGTGATAGACTCTGTTTCTTTTATTCTATTTACTCTCGGACTTGTATTATTTATATTTCCTGTCTATCTCATTTAGTGGCTCTGACTTTCCCACCTACTCCTAAGCTGTTTTAATATTTATTTTGGTATGACTAGTAGATTGTTGTTGCGATGCATATCTTATCTTCATATTTTATCTTATTTATTGTGTACTTGTGTAATAAACCCTCTTTTGGAGGAGGATAATGTCGGCCACCCGTAGGGTTCCAGTGGAATCTTCTTCAGGTGGGCCTCTCCGGATAATCCAGAGGGATTTCTAGAGCGGGTCCTGTCAGCCATTCTTTGTTTGTCTTGAGTTTTGTACTATAGTATTGTAATATAGTTTATTTTGTGCATTTATTCCATTTTTTTTGTGGTGTTGTAGAACAATTTGGTACACTTTTAGACATTTAGATGGATAAAAGTTGGATGCAACTTTGAACTAGGTCTCTTCTATCTTACGTACAAGGGGTTAAGGACTTCATATATTATGCTCTTAGTAATTCCAAATTTGAAAGCATAATTTGTCGTCCTTGTTTTAAGTGCAATAATTGGATTGAAAGCACTTTGGATGAAGTTGTACATCAACTTTTTGTTCATGGGATTGTAAGGACCTATGATCCTTGGATATTTCATGGAGAGGAAGTCGTCCGTAGTGATAATGTGGATGACTATAGTGAGGTTGCTATTTTAATATCCATAATTCATGTTTGGAAACCAATAATGCCATGTTGAATAAACATATTTAGTCATTACTGTCTAATCATGTAGTGAGAAACAATGACGTCAAAGATGGGTGGCACATCAACCATCCGCCGAGGGAAACTTGCAGAAAGATTTTCCTGCTATATATGCTCTTCTGCTATATGGGCCCCAACCAGAGGTTTATCTTTTTACTTTGCATACTTATTATCATTATTGTTCTTCTACATCTTGTAAATTTTAGTAATTTATGTAATTTTATTCAGGTTAGGGCTTCTGCTGCTTCTGCATTGGGCACCTTGCTTGATGTGGGGTCTGCCTCTTGTAAAGATGGTATTGGAGATGAAGAATGTGATGATGATGAAAAGAGTAGGGCTCAAGTTAGTATTGTTAAAAGTCTATTAAGTGTTGTTTCATATAGAAGTCCATTGGTCAGGGTAGAGGTTGTTGTTGGTATGTGGTTTTTCATCAAATATTGCATACACAGTTGGTTTCATGAAAATTTCTTACTTCTATCTTTCAAAGGATTTCTTTTATTTATTTCTGTTTCTTTTTCAAAGGATTTCAAATCGGAGTGGTGGTTTGATATTACCATTGAAGCTAGCTTTTGGGTAAAGCTGCCTTTACTTTGGGTTTTTGCATTTTCGCTAAGAACATTCTTTCTTGTTAAGGTAGCTGCTAGTTTTGTTGACTTTCATGTATTAATTTTGGTACATTTAATTTTTTCTTATTATGGTTTTTGCTTATGGTTGAACTTGAGATTACATATGAACAAATAGGAATTATTTGCTGTATTTTCTTTCTAATTAATTTTTGGGAGCTTGGTACTGATGGTTTATTCGTTAATGATTTTGATTATTTTCTAATTGTTGGAAGTTTTCTTTGGGAGTATTTTACCTTAGAATTGAAACTACTACTTTGATAGGTTAATAGAAGTTGTTTTGTTGTTTTTTAATGATTTTTGGTGTTTATATGTGTATAACTGCTGTGTTCGTAAGACTAATATGAATTATATTGGATTTGCTGATATGTTTTCATAGATTTAATACATGTATAAACCATGGTCTTAAAAGGGGTTAAAATAAATTTTGATGATTTTTTAATCGTGTTTGGAGGTTGTAAAGTATGAATTTTTGAATTTCAAAATACTAATTTGGTCACTCCTTTTGGGATTGTAGACAAAGTACTTTGTTTATCTTTGGCATAGTTAAGATACATTGTTTTTAATTTGGGGTAAATATATATATTTATGGTTTCGATCATGGAGTAAATAGTTTATTACCTTTTTCCATGATATTAAGAGATACTTGGATTTGTATACCTTGTTTTTAAGAAAACTTTAGAAACTAACTCTTTATTTAATTAAAATAATAGATATTTTACTGGTGGGTATGGGTTTTGGCGATACCCATACCACTCGTAGCAGCCTTCGGCCTGGTAAACCTACTACCACAACTCCTTTTGCTGGATTGGCTCGTTCATCCTCATGGTTTGATATGAATGATGGTAACTTTCTTGGTTAAACTCTATGTGATCACTTTGTTTACAAATTGGTTCCCTATCTTTCTGTCTGTTGTTAAACAGCAAGCACATGTAATATTACTTATGCTATATGCTTGTGGTTAATCATAATTTTTTAATTAATGGGCTATAATTGACAGGCCATATGACATTAACCTTTCGATCCCCTCATGTTAGCCTTCCTCGACCAAGTTACTTAACATCGGGAATAAAGAGAGTATTCTGATTAGAGTTCAGGCCTCATTTAATGAGCTCTCCAGATTCTGGATTAGCTCATCCCCTTACAGGTTCTGGGGGATCTACTGGTGCTTCAAAATGTGGTTTTCTTCCACAATCAACTATTTACAATTGGATCTATAGGCATCTTTCAAAGCCGCTTCTTACTATGGGAGATGATAGTGAAGAAATATGAGATGGTAACAAATCTGATTACAACAGATACTAATACACTTCAGGTATGCTCTTAGCACATAATGGTAAAATATGAGTGCAATGAGAAATCATATAGAAGGCTGCACAATTTTTTAGTAATAGGATAATCATAAATATTAGTATGAAACTTTTGTTTTTTGTTTTCTTTTCTCAATTCAATAAATTATTGATGGGATATTTCTTATAATTAATTATGGAAATTGCATAAAACATGATTAGGAGGTAGCTCATTTCTTATAAGGACTTTTCAGAAGTGAGGAATTTATCATTGATGTTTGTTAGATGCAAGGATTAATTATAATGTATGATATAGTCTCTTAAACTAGTCGGAAGAAATCCATAGCTTGCTTTAATTATTTTTTTTGGGAGTTCAACTTGAATTATGATTTGTAACTAATATGACCTTCTACATTGTTCAGCAAGTATGCCAACAACTTCACGGAATATGGCCAGCTCTGTTTCGTATTACCATTTCTTTGGTTCTTCTGTATCAGCAAATGGGTGTTGCATCCCTTTTTGGATCTCTTTTTCTTGTTTCCATGCTTCCTATACAGGTATATCAACAATGTTTCCCCACTAAACCTGTTAAACCTATTCTCGTTCTAGCATTTCCAATTAGTTAAAACTTGTGTAAAAATAATAAATAATTATTTTTCTTATGTTTGGCTCATATTTTCGTAAAGCCTTTTTCTAAATTAGTACAGGGGTCTAAACACATCTGCCCTGCTGGTTTTGTTGACTTTCATGTATTATCATGTTTATGTCTTTGCTAATTAACTCATTGCTTCAGTGTTATAAACCTAATCTGGTCTAATGGCATAGATAACTTGAAAATAGATTTTTAACTCATCTGAATATCTACAGGACCAAACAAGCCATCAATCTCCTGGAAAACATTCTAGCGGACAATCAAGATGGAAAGGTGGAGCTTCTGCAAGGAAAAATCAATCCTCATATGTGAATATTAGCTCAAAATCTCTATGGTTGGAGATTCAAGAATTTGCAAAAGTCAAAAATCTATTAAATGATTTTTAATTCTATTCACATTCATTATTTGCTTCAGTCTTTCATTGTTTTGTCTTTATATATGCTAAAAGGCTGCTCTGAGATAGCCATATGGTAATTAAAAAATCATATTGTCCTAGCATTAAACCCCTCTATTTAAGTTGATAGGAAGTTGGCCTAATTATATTAAGCCAACACATACACTAAAATCCCTCTACGTGTAGGATGTTCAGGAGCTAGAAACAGTACTGGCATTGTTGAATGATAAATTTCCTGAAATGAGTCACTAGAAATTGAACTTAAGTCCAGAAGGCGTGTGTATATGAAGCTAAGACAGACACTACCAAATATGTGTCCTAAGTTCACAATAATTTCTTTTCAAGTCTACCATTTTCATTTGGGGGCATGGGGAAGTGGGACAAGCTATAATTTGACACATCCAATTGTATTGGAAATTTTTTGGAATGAAGCATGTAATATGACAAGTGCTTGAATGAAAAAATTTTGAACTCTTTATATCAAATGTCTTAATGTTAAATGAATTTCAAAGTGTTGTTTGACTACGTATTCTATTTGAATTGTATTATTTACTGATCATATTCAATGTGATGTGTTTGCACTACGCCAAAAACCCTAATAGGCGACGCAAAAATAGCGTCGCTAGTTGTAAACGGCGACGTAAATTCATGTGTCGCGGAAAGGGGAGTCGCCGAAAGTAAAAAAACATTCGCGACGTCTAAAGTGCGTCGCCGTAAAATAAGGATTAAGGCGACGCTCAGCGTCGCTGATAACGGTTATACATTCGCGACGAAAGTGTCGCAGTATCTTCATCAAATCGGCGACGCAAGTGTCTCCGTTTCTCATTGTTTACGCGCACTTTTGGCCTAGAATCGGAGACGCGAGCGTCGCCTTTTCTCCTAGAATCGGAGACGCTGGCGTCGCCTGTTCTCCTAGAATCGGAGACGCTCGCGTCGCCTTTTCTCCTACAATCGGAGACGCTCGCGTTGCCTTTTCTCCTAGAATCGGAGACGCTGGGGTCGCCTTTTCTCCTACAAACGGAGACGCTCGCGTCGCCTTTTCTAGGATTTTCCGTTGCCTTTTCTCCTAGAATCGGAGACGTTGGTGTCGCCTTTTATCTTATAATAGAGACGCGCGCGTCGCCTATTTTCTTAACCATTTTTCGCAAAAATTATTTGGCGTTGATATAATTTTTTGGCGACAAAATTTGTCACTAATTAGACAATTGTTTTAAAACCGCAGCAAATCCGTATTTAAGACGTCGCCGGATAATTCAAATATATTTTTACTGACTAATAAAACGATTTTTTAAATCTTATTTGAATATTTTATAAAAGAAATTTAAATGAATAAATAAAAATAATTAAAGTTAAACAAATTTAAATGGAATTATGTACTATAAGCAATAGAATGATGGACGTAAATTTAGTAAAAATGAGAATCAGTAGGCAAGCTAGTGATATACCAAATTATATAAGAAAAAAGAAATATTTTCAAACAATGCAAA
>QANX01002474.1:0-27812 GCA_003254975.1 Ochetophila trinervis | reverse complement strand
CACTTGCACACCCGATCACTGACTTTCTTCTCTATTAGATGGCATTTTAGTAGCAAGCTTACAAAACTTAGGGCTGGTTTGTTTGGCACAATTAAGCAGAACTGGCTAGATTAAATAAAATAAATTAAGATTGGATATGATAGAATAAGATATGATAAACATATTTTAAATTTATCAAAAAATGATAAACATATTTTAATTTAATTTTATATTTGATGTTATCAATAATATTTAACTATAATATTTAAAAATAATCCAAAAATAACCCAATCTATTTCATAAGATTAAATAATTATAGATTTTATTTAAAATAAAATCTATAGTTGGACTATTATAATTCAGTCTAAATTATAAATTTAGTTTTTTAACAAAAAATAAAATTATTCAAATCCAATTATAGATTCCTAGTAAACAAACATAGCCTAAAAAAGTAACAAAGTACAAAACCTTTATATAAAGCTTAAGATTTCTAACATGATTGGTCAGTGGTATTCCTTCTGAACATCAAATAGACGAAAAGAAGAACCAGGGAAAGCTACCCAAATCCAAATGCATAAGACATTTGTATTAGGCAGCTTTGAAGAGAAAATTCTGTCACACATTTAGATGCTCTATTTGCAGAGATAATGGTGCACAAAAACAATAGTAAATAGCTAGACAAGTTTTCAATTGCAGAAAGTATATCAGCAATACACATGTATGCACTAAATCTCTTTATTTTACAAAAACCAAGCCTATTAATTTGTTTATTTTTTCTACCTTAGAATCATGAAATTACATAAAAATAAATATTGCTGTTGCTTTATCATTTTTATTTTTGGGTCTAACTTCTTGTAGTCCAAACATATCATTGCCATCTGTCACAATGGTATTGGACCTGCACTAATTAATTGATTCTTATAACTAAACCCATATAAACATGTACATGGTGGGCATTTATATTTTCAAATATATTTGACACAGTTCTAAACTCAAACACTTTGACTAGCTAGCTATATCTAACAGTATTTCTCCTTCAATAACTTTTTTCTTCCTCTATAATTTTTTTTTTCTTTTTGTCCCCAAATACACTTTATCTTCAGCTTTATATAAACATGTACATGGTATTTATGTTGTAGTGAGCAGAAATAGAAACCTATATTTTGTAAAAAGCATATGCTATATTGCACTTTTACAGGAATCCAAATGTTCATTAAAATGAATAAATTTTGCAGATATGCCCTATAAGACCTGTTATCTGATTGCTTCATAGGAAAATGATGGAAAAGGCCATTTGACTCCCTGGAAAATAATAATGGGATATTTCTATTCTGTTGTTTAAAAACGATCTATGCTAAAACTCTGAGCAGGAGGGGATGTTTGTCGGATTTAATGCTGAAAATGTTTAGGAGTGGACCACATAAAGTGTATATGATTATATGCTGTGTTTACAATTTTCAGAT
Organism: Ochetophila trinervis; assembly: GCA_003254975.1. Taxonomy (NCBI): domain Eukaryota; kingdom Viridiplantae; phylum Streptophyta; class Magnoliopsida; order Rosales; family Rhamnaceae; genus Ochetophila; species Ochetophila trinervis. The sequence continues at coordinate 26,370 of QANX01002474.1, read as the reverse complement.
TTTTGGAGGCAAAGCCATTGCATGCTTGCTTGGACGGCCTTCAAAATTATGCGTAACTAATTAATACTAATAAAAATAATACTTTAGCATAAGGGCTGTCTCTCTCATTTCCTCACTTTACTTCTCAACCAAACTAAATGACACTTTTACATACTTGAGCTTTTCACTCCCTACAGTCCCACACCCTTTTTAAAGTCACGAGACTCGCTGTCCCTTTTTTTCATTCAATTTTTATTAGAGAGAGAGAGGTCGGCAGAGGGACTGATAGAGAACATTCAAAGCTCTTTTTCTTCCACCATTATTCAACTAGCATTTATACTGCAGTCTCAAACTGAAAGTCTTATAATTTTTTTTTTCTTTCTAAAAGCTTAAGTTATATCTCTCTTCCCCATCTTAAAGATTGTTTCTTTATCCTCAATATTCTATTTTATTTCTGTCTTTCTCTGTCCGTCGGTACCATGTAGGTCTTCCCTACAGCCTTGCATAAACTTTTTGTTTTTTTTTTTGTTTCTTCTTTATCCTACTATTTTTTTCCTGTGTGTTTAATTTCTTTTTCTTCTGTTTGTATGTTTGTTTATGCAGGCGACCTGAAGGGAATCCATTGGACCTCAACAATTTGCCTGATGATTATAGTAAAGATAAGAAAGTATATGAGTGTAGATTTTGTTCCCTCAAGTTCTGCAAATCTCAGGCCCTTGGGGGACACATGAACCGCCACCGCCAAGGCAAAGTCTTTTCTTTCTTTTCAAACACCAACAATATTAAATTATTATTTTTCTCTATTGTTATTGTATTGTATAATGTATTCCAGAGAATAGTGGGTCAATGGGCAGCTGGTTAATGATTTTTTCATGAAGCGTAGTCATGTCGATCTTGATGTGGAAAGCAAAGCTGGGGTTGAAATTTATTTTTGAATTTTGCTGAAATTCTTGGGTAGGATCATAATTTATAAATGAATTGATTTGATTTTATATGTTTGGTGGGTGATCAGAGAGGGAGACAGAGACACTGAACCGAGCTCGTCAGCTGGTCTTCAGTAACGATAACATAGCCGACCAACGGCCCCCTCACCTCGGGTATTTTTTTTCCTATTAATTCTTTTATTTTATATTAAAGTATATAATTCAATCCACTTCTCGTAAGTTTTAAGTTTTAGCATTTGAGAATTGTGATTCATTGATTTTCTAATTTTTTGTTAGCCCAAATTAATTAACTATCAAATTGAAGAAAACAGAGTAATCATATACCCAAAGTTATTCATTCATTTTGATGGGTTATTCAGTTGGTGTCATCCAATGAATCCAATCTCACCACCACCAGGAGGAGGAGGCTATCCCCCGCCGCCGCCGCCGCCAGAAGGAACATTACCTCTAAGATTTTCAGCCAGAATCAATAATATTCCGCCGCCGCAGCAGCCTTATCTATACACCTCACCTTCTCGCCCGGCCGCCATGTCGTTTTCCTCTCATTACCCTCCACATCATCAGCACTCAGTGATGAGCTATACATGTATAGGTGCACCGGTGGGACATGGATTCGGAGGAGGAAGTAGCCGGGGGAGTACGGACGGAGGAGGCAGAGACGTATTGAACTGGGGAAGGAGCTATTCAGGAACGACAAAGCAGCTTTTGGATCTTCCTGCTTCCATCAATCGGTTTCAAGATGGCTTCTAAAAATCTGTTTTTTTTTTTCTTTTTTTGAGTAATAGTTTGAAGTATTATCATTGACACCCCACCAACAATGAGAGAGAGAGAGTGAGACTTCAGAAGCTGACAAATGGGGTCGTATTCGTATAGAGAGAGAGAGAGAGAGAAAGAGAGAGGGATTAAGACAGCTTTTTGAGGTCATGGACAGGGTCAGCTATTTTGGCATGGAGGTGTAGGAGGGATTGGGGGAGAGAGAGAGTGTGTGTTGGTTTGTAGTTAGATTTCAACTGAAACTCCCTAACCCCCCATCCCCTCTTTTTTTTGTTCTTTCATAATTTGGCTGACATAAATGGGATTTGGGAGTTTATGGTATTGTAACTCATTTTCAGATTGTCAATGCACCACTGTAACTCTCTCTCTGAACCTATAGGCAAGATATGTAAGTGGAAACGCTAATTAAGCAAGAGCTATGATATTTTTGTTGGGTTTTTGGTATTCAAGGTTCAAAACAATCATAGCCTAACCTAAAAGGGAACTTAATTAATTAAATACTATATATAATTGATACAATCATAAACAATCACTAAAATCTTAAAACGACTATACGTTTAATTCAACTCACTCATATAGTTTGTCAATAATAACAATTTTAATACTGAGGGAGTTAATATATCGTTATCGGTACTTAAAAGTGGTTTGTAAAAAAAAAGAAAAAAAGAAAAGAAAACCAACAAACAATGGTTTGTTAGTACTAGGAAGTAACGAAAATAAGACGATATTTCATCATTTTTTTTTTCTTTTGCCTTCCTTACCCCAATGTAATCAAAATGTACTTGACCCAAAAGAAACTAATTTCATACGCTTTTTTCCCACAAATATTGTCTATGCAACCTAACATACATTTACCGTTTAGCAGTGTGTTTGCTTCTAATCATTTTTTTTCTTTTCTTTTTTGTAAAATTGTTTGCTTCTGACTGTAGCTAACTACATTATATAAATAAAAAAATAATAACAAAAACTCTAGGTAAACATGTGCCTACAATTTTAAGTTCAGCTCATTTATGATTCATCAGAATGATTAATTTACTTTCACTAAATAAGATTTTTAGTAGATGTCAATAAATTTAAATTTGACCAATAATTAAATTTTAAATTTTGATTTTTGATACGATTTAAAAATTAATAAAAAATTATAAATAATCTGACTTTATATATATATATATATGTATATATACCTTGACAAAGAACCAATAATTATATATTAACACGAAGAACTAACTCTGGAAATCTCAAATTCAAATCCAATTAACCATAAAGTAGTTTCTCTTATCTCCAAGTGCCTGTTTTCAGTATTTAATTACCCTAGCTTAAAGCACAAGGAAAAAAAGAAAAGAGGGTCTAAAATGCCAACAAAGATTTCTAATGCAGCTATAGCCTAAGCCCTAAGGGGGTGTTTAGTAGAGCAACCCAAAATTGTGGCCAATTATGGTGCTACATACAGAGGCAGATTAGGCTTCAGGTGCGTAAAGTGAAATATTGAAATGACTGGAGAGGAAGTAGTAAATTCAACCATAAAAGAAAAACAGGAAAGAGTAGTATAGAGGTGGAAGACTATATAGAGGCTACGCAAGAGACAGATTGTTATAAGCCAATCAAAGCAGCCCTTAGGCTATATGTAATATATATAAATATATAATATATTCTATCCAAAAATATATAATATAGGCCTAAAAAATGTGCAAAGAGAGTTGCAGACTATAATCTGAACATATAGGTTAAGCTGGACTGCAACATGTCCGGCCACCAATTGTATACATATATACGTATGTCAACCAATGGAGCTACATCTCTTCCCCATACTGCTCGTGTTTAACCTGATTTGGTTATTAAAGCTCATACCTATCTTGACCTATTTAGATACAAATCATTCACTTTATATTTATTTTATGTCTATTTCTTCTGCAGTTTTAGAACTCTGATTTAGGTGATTTTAGCTCTGTAATTGGACTGTAGGGGTAAAGCACCATCTTTTTTCAGAAGCATTTCCAATGAACAAAAATAAAAATAAAAAAACTTTATTCAGTATTTTCAAAATTTAACATAAATTTTGACCCTACAAAGACAAACGTGCACAAATTGTTGTAGTACAAGATTATATCATTTAAAAAATTCAGGAAATCGGTAATTGATATCATATTTTAACATAAAATAAATTTTTTGAGAAAATATAAAGTAAACTTTTGGCCAGATAGATTGTTACTTATAACAATATTGCTTTGACAAGCATATAGTAAATATTTGTGAAAAATAAAGTCATTTAATTGGTTCTTTGTGGTTTACAAAAACAAAGAAAAATGGTTCTTTGAGGAAAGAGAAAATAAAATTGACTACTTATTTTATCTTTAAATATGCCAAAAAAATAAAAGAGAAAAGTACGAGGAATATCTAAAAAGTTGAGGGAACGAGAATAGTATGAAACTGAAATTGTATGTACTCCAAAAGTTTCATCTTTGAGAATGAACCATAAAAATCCCTCGAGTGTCTATAACTAGAAACACTATTCATGGCTTTACCCCAAAAAAACCTTTTTTAAAATTTTTTTTTTCTCACCTACATACTAAAGACCCAAGAAATTAATAAAGAACCGACTTTTTTATCGACTGTTAATTTTGCCTTCCTTCTGGTGCGATCCCGAGATTTAAAGAAATATACGAGACAGCACTGGTTTAGAGAGAGAGAGAGAGAGAGAGATAGGCATAGATAAGTGGATATTTGTGATATATAGGTGCCAGAACTAGACAAAAAAGTTGCATCTAAAAGTGTCAAAGACTGAAATCGGGTGCAGCGAAGTAAAATAGCCGCGAAAAAAAAAAACTTGTTCTTAAAAAAAAAAAAGAAAATAACGCAGACAGCCTTTTTTGTGTGAATAAAAATTATTAGGAAAGTAGAAATTGACATAGAGATTCATTGTGCCATTAATAGTACAATATGAATATGCATATATTTATTATAGTTTTACATGATCAGTTTTGGTTTAGATAATAACAAATTTGAATATTTGTATTTTTTATTAGAATTTAAAGTCTTTACTAATTTATATGTTAGCACTTGTATGTGTTAGAAAAAAAATTATAAAACATGCTCAAAATTAAACAACTTCAAAAAAAGAGAGTAAGAAACACAAAAAAATTCAAAAGACGACAGACTTTCATGAATAAATTAACAAAGATGAAGTTGATGTTTAAAGCTGCTGAAAGAGATTCAATTCTTTTACCCAAAAAAAAGAAGAAAGAGATTCAATTCTATTGTGATCTTTATTAAAACTCACCTATTAATTAATTCTTCTGCTTCTCTTTACTCTATTTCGAATTTAATATGATTGACTGCATATCTTTTTGCAGCTTTAGCAATAAATTTCTCTGTCACTAACTCCATGCACTCCCAAGAGACATTGTACCTATAATGATGATTTTAAGTTATAATTAAATTATGTATATAAAAGGAAACTCTTTTTTTTTTTTTTGTTGAATAAAACTTCATTAAAACAAAGCAAAACAGGGGAAACGAAAAGAATAAGCAGAGAACTGAATTACACATCAAGTCTAGCTTCCTGCGTATCAATCTCAAGCAATTGATTGATATTAGCGTGGAAGCTTACTGGGATGTCATCAAAAGAATTAAAAAAATACATTTGTAATATAAAAGGAAACTCTAGTTCTTTTTTTTTCATGTTTTATAAATATATTTTAGTTCGTGATCTCCAAAAATTCGCATCTGTAATGTAATAATGCTTAGTAGATAAGTTCTTAGCATGGTTAGACTCCTACTCGATCAATTTGTGAATATCATAATTTATTTGTAAAGAAAAAAAGGTGGTTAAAGTATTTTGTTAGAATAAAATTATCTATATTAGTTATTAATCTGTAATTAGAAGCTAAGTCACTAATTGAAATATTGACTATTATATATACTGCACACTAAAAGTTTGTAAGAATATTAATTTAAATTTTATCATTCTTAATTAGTACAATTCTTTTTTTAATTACTGATTATTTAAGTTGTTCAGTATTTATGAATATAGTTACTTGATTAGTTAACATATTAATATAACACACACACATATATATATATATACAGGATTACTGAGGTGGGCAAAGTCGTCCACCTCTCAGAGTCCGAAAATTAATAGCGCTTAACTTCGGTCAAAATTGAAGATGAGCTTGGTCAAAATTATGGACTTAGTCAAAATTAATTGAAGGACAAAAATACGGTGCGTTTTGGCTATGTGTTAGCTTTCTTCGGTTTTCTTCCTCATGCGCGCAAGAATGAGGACTCTTGTTTTGAATTGCTGCCCAAATGCCCATCTGAGATCCTTGCTCGCAGAGACTGAGAGAAACAAGAGCCGGCGATGCCATTTGAAATACTTGTTTGCAGAGGTCGATTTTGCTCCATCGCATGCCGTCGCCGAAAGTCCATCTGAAATCATTGTTCGCCGACGCCGAGAGAAACCGTTTGCAGAGGCCGATATCGCCTCATTGAATCCCATTTTTAGCATATAATTTTATGTCTATTACCCAAGCTTTTAATTTTATTTTTTTGTCCTTTCTTGGCAATTATAGGGTTAGCAATTTCATATATTTCAAATATTCCAAACAATGCAACAACAATTGCAGATCTGTTTACATGGCTTATTCTCTACTATATTACAGGTGTTCATGATGAACATGTTTTAGATAAAATCAACTTAAAATATTGGCGTTAACAGTGAGAATGGATAAGAACAACGTAAAATAAGGTGCTAGAAATTCCATAAAACAATTTTATATGTAATAAAATTTTCAAGCTGCCACCAAACCCCATCATTGTCTCATTTTCTTTTGCCCAACGACAATAACAAGACAGTGTAAAACATATTTTAAGGAAGAGTTGGTAAAATACAACCCTCTCTCTTTTTCAATCTCTCTCTCTCTCTCTCTTTCTCTCTCTGCAGCAGATCTACTCAGAGCAAGGAGATGGAGATTTGACTTTTTTTTTTTTTTCTGCGGGCAAGGAGACTGGTTTTTTTTTTTCTGCGAGAGGAGATGGGCGAGCAAGGAGATGGGGGCACTGGTTTTTTTTTTTCTACTAATTTTGATGGGTGCGGGAGCTGGGCGAGCAAGGAGATGGGGGCACTGTTTTTTTTTTTGTTTTCTGCGAGCAAGGAGATGGGCGAGCAAGAAGATGGTATTTCGCATGAGTGTTACATTTCAGCTCAAAACGCACGTTTTGATGAATTTTTAAAATTTGGATGAAATTTGACCGAATTTTGACTATTGGGGATTGGGGGGATTCGGACTCTGAGAGGTGGGCGACTTCACCCACCTCAGCACTCCTGTATATATATATATATATATATATAAGTGAACTTTTAAAAGCAAAAATATAAATAAATATAAACTAATTAATAATGACATGTGTAAAATTGATAGATATTTTAGTAAACTAAATATTAATTCTAGTATTATTCTAGTAAAAATAAGTATAGTTAATTTATTTATTTTTTTGAATAAAATGTGTAGGTAATTTTTTTTGGATAAAAAAAAGATTGCTATCAAGCACAAAAGGAGGTTTCCAAAAGGAAACTACATAGAGGACAAACTCACAACAATCTCTGAAGCATATATATCTAATAGAGAATCAAGAATTCTATCCAGATTGTCCCAAGTGAAAATAAAATTACAATGCAAAGAAAGGGTGAGCTTAGGTAAAGCATAAGCCAGCCTATTTGTTAATCTGTTGATCCATTCCAAAATCCAGTTATTAGATATCATCAAAAGTTTGATATTCCTTAGGCTAGTACTGGTGTTCGAGCCCCTAGGAATCTTGTTGGACAAGGCATCATCAACCACCAACGTAGCATCAGAAGCAAAAATAATATTGCTCCAACACCTTGAAGCTGCATGCTTCATAGCTCGATCTAGCCCTTTGACCTTAGCTTTATAAGCCGACGAACACTCAAAAGTCTATGAAGTTGCTTCCACCAGCAGGCCGAAGTCATCCCTAACCACCATTGACACTGCAGCTTTGCCATCCCTAAATGCAGAGTCACAATTTTCTTTCCACCATCCCAGCTTTGGAAGGGTCCAAAGCTCGGCCATATTTGTCTTAGTCTGTGAGAGGCAAGGTTTTGGACCATCAGTAAACTCAGCCACGATAGTTTCTATCAACTTGGTCATCTCGATCACATAACCATTTTCCAACAAACAATTTATCGTTTCAAAATTTCCAGCAACAATAAAAGAAAGTCAACGTAAACACAGGGAAAAAGTTCTTATCCTAGATTCCATTACACAGCGAGGGAGGATGAGCCAAAAGAAAGCCATCAATTCCTGAGCGTTCGAGCCTTGCCACTGGTCAATCCTTCCTCCCCAAAGACTAGAAAAGGCCATCGCCTATTTGCCTTGCTTCCAGGGCATTCTTTAAAGAGATGGAATGAGATTTTTAGTAAGATGACCACACACCAAGCATGATCTATCTTGTAGATCTAATTTTCTTCCGATGAGCTCTCTAGTGAGTAGGACATTCGCCAGAACTCACCGAGCAAAAATCTTGAGCCTTTCATGCATCTAAGAACTCCAAAGCAGTTTCCAAATTCTATTCACCTTTTCACTATTACTGCAATTCTGAAAAAAAAAAGTTGCTCACCGAAAACTTTCCCATTGGGTTACCACATCACAATAGTTGATCCTCTCCTCAAGTCGAAGGCCAACTCAACCTCAAGATGGATGCCACAGATTATTTGTCTCAAATGTCCTGGAGTAATCTTTTATTCCACCATTGTCCATTCTCCTCCCGAAGATTAATAAGTTTGTTCCATCTTCATAGATCCACACCATCTTTAGTAATAGGAGTTCTATTAGGCAAGGAAGGAACCCAAGGATCCTTCCAAGGATTAATTCCTAGGCCATCTCCGATTTTGTAGCAGTAACCTTTCCCGAGGAAAAGCCTTGCACTAAGAATTCTTTGCCAAACGAAAGAAGAACCATTCGTTAATTGATATTCAAAAAAATTCCTTCCTTTTAAGTATTTTCTCCTTAGCAGCTTTGTCCACAATAGCTCATCTCCCTCGATAGTTCTCCACCTTAGTGTGGCTAGGAGAGTCGAATTCATTTCTTTAAAGTGTCTAAAATCTAGGCCCCCTATTTCTTTCGGTTTGCACACTTCTTTCTAGGATTTAAGGGGACGTTGACATAGCATAATTTGAAATGGCTTGGACCACCAATTTTATCAGCGTAACTTTGCCTGCCTTGGAAAGTAGACAATGATTCCAATCGTTCAGGCACGAGTGGACTTTGTCTTTAAGCTTCCTGAATTCTTTGGATTTGTTTCTAGAAATCACAAACGAGTTTCCAAGATAAATGGAGTCATTGTGCATCTCGTGATACCCGAGGACATCTATAACATCGTTGCAATCCGCCCTGGCTGTATTCTTCGAAAATAGGATATTCAACTTCCTTTCATTGATTTCTTGGCCTGGCCAACTGCAATAAGTGGCGAAACACTTTTTGATAGCTTGTGCCTCTGATTTATCTGTTCTACACATCAGCAAGATATCGTCAGCATACATCAAGTGGGTAATAGCCGGAGCATTTTGCACACTTTGATTTTGCAAACCTTCTTACTGTTCTCTTTTTTGTTAATCAGCCTCGTCAAAATCTCTAAGTAGATTATGAAAAGGAATGGGGAGAGGGGATCGCCTTGTCTCAGCCCTTTCCCTGGAGTGAAACTATCAGAAATTTCCCCATCCAGTAGAATATAGTAGTTCACTGTGGACACACAACTTCCTATACACCTTCGAGCATCAGCCGAGAAACCCCATACACTTAAGGCCCAGTCAAGAAATTGCCACTCAATTCAGTTATATGCTTTCTTTAAGTCCATTTTAATTACCATAAGCCCTCTTATTCCCTTGTGCTTCTTTACCTTATGAATGACTTCTTGAGCTATAACGATATTTTCTACTATCCATCGACCCTCTATGAATGCCCCTTGATTAGGAGATACAATCCTTTGCACAATACTTCGCATTCTCTCAGTAATTATTTTTTAGACAACTTTGTAAGCGAAATTGCAGAGGCTAATTGGCCTGTAGTGATTGAGGTTGCTCACCTACTTGGTTTTTGGGATAAGGACAATGAAAGTCATGTTGAAGTTGTGGGGAACATGCTTAAGCCTGAAGCATTCTTGCACAAATTTGATCGGCCTACTTTTCACCACATTCCAGTATTTCCGATAGAAAACTCCCGGATATCCATATGGTCCCGGGCTCTTTAATGGATGTAGTTTCTCCACACTACTTCGGATCTCTTTTTCTGTAAGTTCTCTTAGTAAATCCAAGTTATCTTGGTTTGTAACATATTTCTGCCCCAATTCTTTGAACTCTTCTGGAATTTTAGGTAAACTTGATTGAAACAACTCCTTAAAATGTTTACTAAAATTGTCTTTTATTCCTCTTTGATCTTGGATCCACATATCCCCCTCCTTTACCTCCAATATACGGTTTCTTTTGCATCTCGGAGTGAGGCTCGTATGGAAAAATTTTGAATTGCGATCCCTATCTTTTAGCAAAACTTCCCTCGATTTTTGTCTTAGAATGGATTTCATTATTGTTCTCTGAATATACAACTTTTCATCAATCTATTTCTTCTGAGGATTGGATAGGCTCGCCTGCTCTTGTATTCTCTTCAATTCCTCCTCCAAACTTTTAATCTTGACATAAGTTAACTCAAAGTGATTTTTGTTCCATAATTAGAGTGCCTTTGTCATGTTTCCTAAGCTTCTTCTGAGCTGGTGCCATTCCATCTCGTCCTTCCAATTATAATCACAAGCTTTCTCTCCCATGCTAATGCTAGATGGGTCTGACATCCATGTTTCAAAGAATCTGAAAGGCTTTTGGCTACCAACTTCCACACCATTAGTATTAATCAAAATCAGACAATGATCTGAACATTCTGTAGTTAGATGATCTGCTGTTGTCTTTGGAAAGTGAAGCATCCATTAGTGATCAGCCACTGCTCGGTCCAATCTCTCTCTTATCGACGCTAGCCCTCATTGTCCATTATCCCCCGTAAATCTTTTGCCAATGTATCAAAGGTCAATTTCTCCAGAGTCATGTAACATATTCTTAAGAAACAAATGTTTCCTCCACTCAACCATTCCTCCTTGTTTTTTTGAATCATCGATAACCTCATTCAAATCCCCTACAAGAAGCCAGGATACAACACAATTATCAATTACTTGACTTAGGTTCTCCCAAAATTCCTTCTTTTCCTTTTTGTAAGGTGTGCCATGGCATGTTAAGAGGTTCCAAGTATGGCCTTCTACCCCATCCTTCACCGTGCATTTTAGAATTCTTCTTGAAATTGGCATACACTGAATATTCAACTCCTCTATCCATAACAGGGCAATGTCACCCCCCATTCCCACTGTTTCCACTATGTAAGAGTTTGGAAATTTAAGAGTTTCTACAGATTTTCTCCATTTTCCCTTATCAATCTTGGTTTCCATAAAAAACAGGCAATCTAGTCTATGGCTCCCAACCATTTTCTTCAAGTAGATCATGGTATCATTCTTCCCCAATCCCCTACAGTTCCATGACAACATTTTCAAAGACGATATGGAAGGAGGAGGGGGCATGGATAGGCCTGCCTTCTTGGCCTGTTGAAAATCCAAGAGCCTCCTTGAAGGTTGTCCTTTGTCTCCCATTCTACAGCTTCTTTAAGCTTCATTGGCCAGTTCCCTTCTACTCCGAGTTGCCTTCTTCCAGGATCAGGAGCTTCTATTCTGTTCCTGCTACCGATGTTGTCTTCTCTTCCTTTTCCCCTCTTATCTTTCCCTGTCTTTGGTTCTTTTGTATTGGAGGCCACATTTTTTTTTCTTAGGCGTATACATCTCCAACGAAACAAAACTCTCAGCTAAGAAATCTATATTTGCATTGTCTTCAGTGTGGGAATTATTAGCCTCCACATACCCTTTGTCCCTGGATGAGCCTTCCAAATAGAACTGGGTTGGCCTTTTTCCTTTCAAAATGTTAATTGGACTCTTGTATAAGGCTAGGCTCGAAGGCCATTTAAAGATTAGGCCTGTCTTTTCCTCTGTGTTAACCAAGACTTGGATAGCTACAATCTTCTGACCCACTACCGAGGCCTAATCCACCATGTCAACCTTCCCTCCCTAATCCAGTCCAAGATTGATTTCTGAAGCATCACTTCACCTCCCCAATATTGACTCTTTAAAGTAAGGAAAAGAGTCTCCAATTCTTGGCTTTGAGCTATTTCATTATGCAAAATCTCTAAATCCCTATCTCTTTCCTCTGATTTTGCGTTCGTATGCATTGTTGTCAAGAGATGAGCTTCCAATAAATCGTTTAGGCGGCAAGATTCAGGGTCATGTTCGATTTCTTCTCTTACAATCTTTTCCTTAATTGTTAAAACTTCATTTTCGACCTCGAGATTCAGATTAAGAAAAGACAAGTTTCCCTGATGTTTTGCTCAGAACCAAGGTTCAAACAACCTCGCCACCACTCCGTTGACAGAGGTAATTGTCGTCGGATTGCTGAACTGACATTTTCAAGTTACATGATCAAGAGCTCCACATTTGTAACAAAAGTCAGACAGTTTTTCATACTTGAACTGGATCCAGTTATCTTTCCGATCTCTTCTTTTTTGGAAAAAACCTGCTAGCAGAGATTGTGCTACTTCAATGTCCACCCTTATTCAAAGGTACCAGGCCCCCATAATAGACCTTATGTTGATACTATCTAGATGAATTTTCCCAATCTGCTTCCCTATACTCATAGATGTTTCCTCATGCAGGTAAATCAGTGGTAGGCCGTGTATCTGGACATGAAATGTTGTGAAATCGAAGTCAATAGTGTCTAAAGGGCTTTCTTTTGGCCACTCCTTCAAGATCAAAAGGGATCTGTTCAGAGACCAAGGCCTACTCCGGTAAATAAATTCTCGGTCTTTTTTTTCCCCAAAAATAAATTTAAAGACGTTTTCGCTCAGTTTCTCGATTTGCAATCTAGAGGACAACTTCCAGGTTTTCTCCGTCATTTCTAAAATAGTGAACCTTCTAAAATTTATGGTTGATAATATTTTACCCACAAGAATTTTCTCAGTTAGTGACCTCCCTTCCTTAGGATTAAGTGATAAGTTGCTAAGGGATTCCTGAAGGACCGCTTCCCCAGAAAATTATCCATGTTGATAGGACTCAGGAGGAAAGGCAAAGACTTCTAGAACTAACAGAGCCCAAATCTACAATGCCTTAGCAGTTTAGATCTAGGAGAAGAAAGGAGACAACGAAGCTACCCTCGAAGAGCATTGGAGAGCTTGGGATGAAGCGTTTGTGGGTAGATGTCTTGAGAAGCAGATATCTGAATGTGACCAATATTCCCTTCCATATTTTACTAGCTGGTTCCCTTTCTTTGATTGACAATAAGTCCATACAAACTTTTAATTTTTGTTTCGTCTACCATGGATGAATTGCAGAGAAAGTTGACTTGACCCTTTTAAGATTAGAGAAAATATTTATGGGTATGCTCTCGTATCATGTCTTTTATGATCATCGTATTTTAAAATGTGTAGTTAATTGGTTGTATCACTAAAATCCTTTTAAATGAGCCAGTCTAATAATAATCAGGGAAATGACAGAGAAGAACGGATCGATAAGCTACAAAAGGGAGAGCAAGAGAGAAATGAGATTTAAAAAAAGAAAAAAGAAAAAAAAAGGGAGAACTGAGAGTTGAATATATAAAATTAAGTGTTTCAAAAATGTATTGGTTAGATAAAATTGCTTCTATTTACTTTAATTAAAATTAGTATAATTATAAATTTATAAATAAAAATGTAGGATAAAATTAACAAGAAACTACTACCGGTTTATTTTATTTTTATTTTTCAAACTTCATTACTTTCTCTCAATGAGAAAAATTTGCCTACAATTCTGATATTACATTATTTCTTATCACTTTTTAATTACGTGACACATAAATTTAATCTTGCACAATGTTATAGGAAAATAAAAAAATGTATGTACTTATAAAATATTTATTGAATGTTTATTTATAAATGATTCGTTATATTAATTACCTGTATATTAGTTGTATATAAGTTTTTTTCGTAAATTCATATTATTACATTTACAAGACAATTTATTATATAAATTACTTATTAACTCACTGCCGTGCATATGTAAGAAAAAATATATACCCATAAAAAAAAAACATTAACAAATTGGAACGACAATTTATAACAAGAGCACCAAAAATAAATAAATACTATAAAATAAAAACCTAATTTTTTTTTTCTAAATGCACTTTAGTATACTTTAAAATTGAATTTGTTCACATATAGGCACTACAAGAAAAATGATAATTAGACAACGATCGTCAAATTAGTATTTACGACGCATTTGAAAAGTAACGTCGTCTTAAATATTAAAGATGATGCACATTCAGAAAATATTTATTGATTAAAAATTATTTTCACAAAGACGACGAACATTTGGCAAAACGTCGTCTTAAAATTAAGTAATAACGACGTACTTTAACGAACCATCATTATAGATGTTAATATAAAATATATAAAATCTACGTAGTGCCACCGTGGCGACTTAAGACGATAGTCAAAGTACGTCGTCTAAAATCATAAATAATTTTGACCGTCGTATGTAATAAAACTAGTGAAATGGCATCGTTTAGGATAAAAATACGACACCGTTTCACTTCACAGGATGCACAAAGTGCATCGTGGATGATACTTACGACGATGCACATTGTGTGTCATCGTTTCACTTAACACGACGCACAATGTGCGTCGTCGTTTAGGATAAAAACTAATAAAAACTAGTAAAACGGCGTTGTTTAAAATAAAAATACGATGTCGTTTCACTTCACACAACGCACAAAGTGGGTCATGGATGATACTTAAGACGACGCACAATGTGCGTCGTGGATACTACTTAAGACGGCGTACATTATGCGTTGTCGTTTCACTTTCCACAACGCACTTGTGCGTCGTGGATGATGCGCCTTACACGATGACGCACCGTGCGTTGTCATTTCATCTTCTAAATGTTAAAACGGTGCTGTTTCGCTTGATTTAATAGGGTTCCTATTCCATTTCTTCTTCATTTTCCTTTACCTTTGAAACACCCCCAACGGCGCTGCACTGTTTCCCCTTGGACTGAAACCAATTTCTTTGGTATTTGTCTAAAAAACAAGCTACAATCTTGTTATCTTGGTATATGTAAGTTATTCTTTGAACTTTAGTTTCATTAGATGTTTTTTTATGATTGATTTTAGGTCTTTTAGGTTCCGAATTTATGCATTTGTAGAGTATTTTGGTGGTGATTTTCTGATTCTTTGGGCTGTTTTTGTAGTGATTGATGTAAGATTTTGACCGGTTTTTATTTATTTATTTATTTTTATTTATTTTATGTTTGTTCGTGTCTTTTAAACGTTATAGTCTTTGGTGGTGGTTTATTGTGTGTGGGTGGTGATTGTTTTGAACTGTGAGAGGCGTATTCGAGATTTGGTGGAAGTTTTGATCGCGGGTTCATAGCTGTGTGTAGCTGCATATTTGTGGCGTTGGTGGTTGCTGTTTTGAGCTTCAGCAGCTCAATTTGTAAGTATAAATATTTATGCATATAGATGAGTTGATATAGATTTACTTGTTTATAGTTTTTGTCCGTCAATGTGCATGTATGTTAATTATTACGATGTGCCCGCTAATGTATAGTATATATATAAATAATTTGTGTAGGACTTATGCATATATATATATGCAAAAACGATGGACTTTAGTCCGTCGTAATAATATGTAGTTCATGCATATATGCAAAAACGACGCACATTGTGCGTCGTGAATAACCATCCAAGACTTGTCTATGGATTTTTAAAATATAAACATAATTTAATTAGTTAATATAAAAATATTATGTCGTATATTGTAATAGTCAATATTTATTTTTACTAGATATAAAAATATTATGTTGTATATTAATTTTGCGTAGGTTTATATAAAGATGGATAAATCATGGATAACAATGGATAGGAGAACAAAAGCATTTGAGGATGGTTTGAATAATTTTATAAAATTTAGTGAGAAGGGTATGAATAGTGATGGTAAAATTCCATGTCCTTGTTTGGAATGTGGAAATTTATACATTCGCACTGTTGAAGAAGTTAGAGGACATGTGTATTTTAAAGGATTTGATACAAGTTACCGTAGATGGGTTATGCATGGAGAAGCTTTGGAAGAGAACATAGATTTTATAAAAGCTAGAAAAATGAATGTTGAAGTTGATGTTAATGTGGGCATAGATGAAGATGATAAAGATGTTGTTGGCAATAACATTGACATGATGTATGCTGCCTGTAACAATTTTATGGATAATCCAGATACATTTAATAATTTATTGGAGGATGCAGAAAAACCTTTGTATCCAGGTTGTACAAAATTTACCAAATTATCAACTTTAGTAAAATTGTACAGCTTGAAATCAAAATATGGATTTTCTGACAAATTTTTTTCTGAATTGTTAAAAATGTTGCCTATTGATAATGTTCTCCCAGAGTCTATGTATGTTGTGAAAAAAATGTTGACTGCACTGGGGATGAATTATGAGAAAATACATTATTCTCGAAAAATTGTATTTTGTATAGAAAAACAATATGAAGAGCTTGAATTTTTTCCTATGTGTGGAGAATTTAGTTGGAAGTCCAATGACGATGGAAGTAAGCGTGTTAAGGTTCTAGGAAAAGTGTTATGGTATTTTCCACCCATACCTCGGTTTCAAAGGATGTTTCAAAGTGTTGAAACAACAAAAAATTTAACTTGGCATGCAAATGAGAGGGAGGTTAAAGTTGGAAAGTTGAGGCATTCTGCAGATTCTCCATCGTGGAAGCTGGTTGATCAATTATGGTCTGAGTTTGGGAATGAATCTAGGAACTTACTGCTTGGAATTGCAGTAGATGGTATTAACCCGCATAAGCATATGAGTAGTAAATACAGTTGTTGGCAAGTACTAACAGTTACATATAATCTTCCACCATGGATGTGTATGAAACATAAATTTATAATGTTGGGTATGTTAATTTCTGGACCACACCAACCAGGTGAATGCATTGATGTTTATTTTATTTACCTCCATTGGTTGATGATATGAAAAAGTTGTGGGTTGAAGGCATTGACACTTGGGATGCCTATAAGAAACAATACTTCACAATGAAGGTAGTATTATTGTGGACTATAAATGATTTTCCAGCATATGGTAACTTGTCCGGTCATGTCGTCAAAGGTTATTTTGTTTGTCCGATTTGTAGTGAAGAATCTTGTGCCCAAAGTATGAAACATGGGATGAAAATGAGTTATTGTGGACATAGAAGATTCCTTTGTAGTCATCATCCATTTCAAAAGCAAAAGAAGGCTTTCAATGGTTTGCAAGGGTTTCGTGCAACTCTTTTACCCATGACAGGAGAACAGATCCTTAAGAAACTTGATGATACGACGTTTGGAAATGGGAATAAACGTAAACGATCCACTACTGATAGATGTGCTTGGAAAAAGAAATCCATATTTTTTGAGCTTGAATATTGGAAATCATTATATGTAAAACATAATCTAGAAGTCATGCACATTGAGAAAAATGTATGTGAGAGTATCGTTGGAACTTTACTTAACATTCCTAGGAAGACAAATGATGGATTTAATGCTCGATTAGATTTGGTAGAATTGGGTTTGAGAAAAGATTTAGCACCTATGGTGGAAGAGAAAATGATTTATCTTTCACATGCTTGCTATACTTTGTCTAAGGAAGAGAAAATGAAATTTTGCAAGTGTTTAGTTGATTTAAAAGTTCCGGATGGTTATTCATCAAATTTTAGAAATATTGTTTCGATGAAAGATTTAAGATTGGATGGTATGAAATCGCACGATTGTCATACATTGATGCAGCAATTGCTTCCTGTTGCGATCTAATCACTTCTTCTTAAGGATGTAAGATATGCAATTACGAGATTTTGTTTCTACTTCAATTCTATTTGCAAAAAAGAGATAGAAGTTGCGAAATTGGACATTATCCAAACTGATATTGTAACAACATTGTGTCTGTTGGAAAAAATATTTCCTGCATCTTTTTTTGATATAATGATCCATCTGACTATACATTTAGTACAAGAAGTTAGATTGTGTAGACTGATTTATTTCCGATGGATGTATCCATTTGAGAGATACATGAAAGTGTTAAAGGGATTTGTCAGAAATCACAATCGACTATAAGGTTGCATTGCTGAGAATTACATTGCTGAAGAAGCCATAGAGTTTTGCAGCGAGTATCAGAAAGAGTTGTCACCAATAGGGAACCCATCCGGTCGGTATGAACAACAATGTATGGATAGAGATGTTGGTGATCCCTTAAAGGATGGGAAGAACGTGAAAATTGATTGAGAACTTTGGGAGCAAGTTCATTTTTATATACTTTCGAATATAGTCGAAGTGCAACCTTACTTGGAGTAAGTTACAGTGTTACTATAATTATTTTATTAAGGGTACAATACTCACTTTGTTAACAATGTGGCATGTTGGCATGTTGCAGAGAGCAGATGAATGCCCTGAGGTCAGATAACTGTAACAAATTCAGAAAAGCAAAGTGGTTCCAAAATGAGCAAAATCGGACATTTATTAAATGGTTTAGAGATCAAGTAAGTTGTTATCTCTCTCTCTCTCTCTCTATATATATATATATTTGTATATAATATGAACATTTTTTTTTTACTTTATAAAGCATTTTAATAGATTCTGAAGGAGTTGAATGAATGAAAAAATAAAGTGTCTGAAACTTTGAAGTGGTTAGCATTGGGACCACAATTTGATGTGATATCATATTTAGGATTCGATATTAATGGGTATCGGTTTCATACTATGGAACAAGATAATAAGCGGGTTACCCAAAATAGTGGAGTAAGTTTAGTTGCAAAGACAATGGAGTATACAAGTGCGAATGATGATATTCCAGTTACTCGTGATTTTACATTCTATGGTACTTTGGTTGAAATCTGGGATGTTGATTACATCAAGTTTCGAATCCAATGTTCAAATGTGATTGGGTAGACAACAAATATGGTGTAACAATTGATGAATTGGGCTTCACATGTGTCAACTTACAAAAACTTGGCTACAAATATGAACCCTTTATTTTGGCTTCACAAGTAAGACAAGTTTTTTTATGTTGATGATCCTAGCAAATCATAGTGGTCCGTCGTTTTAAGTCCCCCTCACTACAACGACAATTATGGTTCATTTTTAGATGATGCTATGGTTCACTCTTCATTTGCTTCGAGTTTGCCAAATGATCATATTGAAGTTGGTGAAGATTATGAAGAAGTTTGTGTTCGTGCTGATTGTAGAGGAACATGGATAAAAAATAAGACAAATAAATGATTTGTATTGTACATTTAATAGTTATAAAATCTGTGATTAATTATTTGTGATTAATAAAGTATATTTAAGTTAAATTGTGAATGGATAAAATCTATTTAAATTAAATTGTATTAATAATTTGTGATTAATAAAGTATATTTAAGTTAAATTGTGAATGGATAAAATCTATTTAAGTTAAATTGTGATTAATAATTTGTGATTAATAAAATCTATTTAAGTTAAATTGTAGATGGATAAAATCTATTTAAGTTATATTTTGATGATATTGTGTATTAATAAAATCGATTTAAATTATATTTTGATTTTTGTTGTATCGTATTTTAATTACATAATATTCCTACACAGATTGATGGATTCTACTGGACCACCACATAATGACCTCGATGGTCATGATGATGTAGCCAGTACTGGAAAGAAGCCAAAAAAAACTAAAGGACCATCAGTGTTAAGTAGAATACGGAAACAAAAAAAGATTGCGATGATGATCCAGTAGTTTACAATGAGTTTGGAATAGGACTTAATCAAGCTGGAGCAGATCTATCCAAGTTTGAGGGTGTTCAAACTCGTAATATAATTCCTATCAATTATATGAATTGGAGTAGTGTGCCTAAAGAATTGAAAGAGCTTATGTGGGAGACAATACTGGTAATTAATATTATAATACAATTTACTACATTTTATTTGGTTATGTATTTTATAGTCAATTACAACAAATATTATGTATATCTTACCAAATTTCAATTTCAATGTGCAGCAATATTCTAAAAAAGATGATTCTCTGAAGAAAAAGACGTTGAATGATTGCTCAGAAAAATAGAGAAAGTTCAAGAGTTTTTTATGGACAATTCATGTTCTTCCATATATTGAAGATGGGCAACTAGATGTCTTGGATACTCCTCCAGAAGGCTATTCTCACATCACACAAGAAGCATGATATGAGTTTGTCGCACAGCGAATGACTCCAAAGTGAGCGGTAATTACTTTATCTATATAATTATTTAATTAGTTTGAATATTTTATTTTTTTTAATTAATTTAGATGACAATTTTTTTTACATTTGTTTGCAGATTCTTCACAAAGAGCGGTTTGAACTCAGAAAAAGAAACAAATATAATCATACTTTATCTTCTAAAGGATATGCTCGATTGGAGTATGAAGAGATATATTAATATTATGTTATAAAGGATCTAATAATATTAATGTTATTATATTATTATATTATTGTGTTATGTTGCAATTAACACATTTGGTAAAAATGGTAGAAACTGAGGTCTGGGAACAGTGAACAGGTGCAACGGGAGGTGTTGTGGAAAAATGGTCATATGGACAAAGTAAGAAAGTACAAATCTGAAGATTCTAGAGAAGTTGGAGAAAAAATTGTAAGAAATCTTTTCCTTATGAAATTTAAAATTTGGTATGTGTATTGATTAATTGTGCTGATAAAACATTAATAATTGCAGGATGAGTTGTTAGACCAGCATGCTCGATGAGAGATTGATGCATCATTAGGCACACCCAATGATATATTGACAGTGGCATTGGGGACTGCAGAGCACAGATGTCGAGTTAGGGCAGCATGTTATAATGTGACTCCAACTAAATATTGGTACATTCCTAGGTTAAGTTCAGAGCATAAGGCACAACATCATGCCAGCAAAGAAGAAATAATCAAGCTGAAAAAAGACTTAGTTGCAAAAGAGCAACAGATGACCCAAAAAAATGAGTAGATGGCTACATTGACTCAGACTGTTATGGAGTTGAAGGATAACTTGAACATGATTAGTTCACAGATGGCAGGCACGATGCCAAACTTTTGAGCCAATCCTTTTCCTGGTTTGTGAACAACATTTGTGCCAATTTTCTTGATGTAGAGGTGCATATAAGAACACTTTCACCAGCTCACGCATCAGCATATGAGATGCGTATCGCACCATCCTCTACTGCACCTTCACCTATGACAGATCCAGATGTATATAACTTATATGTTTTTATTTGATTAAGTTATATAAATTATATGTTTATAACTTATATAACTTATATGTTTTTATATTATTAAGTCATATAAATTTATATGTTTCTAACATCCAATATTTTTTTTTCTTATATGGTTTAGGGTGTAGATTGCATGCTTGCTGTGGGCACACATGATAATATAGTAGCAAAAGGACGGATGTTTCCTACTACTGATCCTGAAGCTTTATGCCACGGAGTGCAGTTAGGCTATGATAATGTCTGTGTTAATGTGGAAATGGTGATTAATCCTTTAGCATAGCTACCAATCTCTTCTTTTGCCATAGTTTCAGTAAGAGAAGCTCTCGGTTTGTTTTGTGCGTGGCCAAAATCTTTGGTCATTTTACTAGGAGACGAGGTAATTAATTATTGATGTAAATTTTATTTGGTTATATCTCATAATTTTAAATATTGCAAAATGAGATTAATTTGTTAACAATGCTTGTAGGTACAAGATAAGCAAAGAGCTGCTAAAGGCAAGTCAATTGTCGAGTCTGACTCATACAGCACACCCTGCTCACGCCAGTCACAATCATCTACATTGCAACAAAGGAGTGGGGGAGAATATATATATGTTGGCTTGCCTCCTAAAGTGTGGCTCTAACTATGATATTTTCTGGTATCCAAAACCAAGACTTTGGTCTTGAAATAAGGTTGGGAAGTGCCATTGTCGGCAATGAATTATCTGCAGTTGTGCGCAGAGACGACATAGATGCATTTTGTCAGATGGACATGCTTACCATCGATTTCATCCTAGTATACATGAGGTTATTATATTATTTTTTAATTTATTTTCTTTCCAATTTAAATGTTATTATATTTTTTTATATTATATATCTATGTTTGTCATTCTAAATTTTTATTTCAGGCTGTTACATGAACAAATGAAAATAAGTGAAAAATTTATCTACTATGGATTCATTGATCCGCGGACATCTGCTATGGAGGAGAAATGAAATATAGAAAGTAGGGCAACAAAAATCTTCCATAGATGGAAAAACACTGACACTGACCATAAAATATGGTTGATTCCATATTAGCATCCGTAAGTATTTTAAATATGGTAAATTAGTTGGTGCTACAATATTAGTAATGTCTTATATGTTTACTAATTAATTTTTGTGTGCAATAAATGTTATATAAACATTTATTTTGTTATTAGTGGTCACTGGATGCTCTGTGTTGTTAATCCATTTGAGAGATTTGCTTGATTTTTTGACTCTATTAAATCGGGTGTCTGTGCGGATTTTAATCAAATGATTAATAGGTAATTAATTTTAATTTTTTTATTTACATTTATTAATTATATAAAATATTTTTAACTATTTTCAATTATGTTGTATGGAAAAGAGTTTTTGTGATGTGGAATGAACCGAAGACTAGAAGATCCAAGAATAGCAATTTGGTTTGGCCACCAACAAAGGTAATAAATTCCAAAACACTATATTTTACAGTTGTATTTGTAATTTAATAATTTAATTCTTATGTATTTGATTTTTTTGTTCAAATTCAATTGTAGACTCTTTTACAACCGGGTGGGACTGAATGTGCATATTATGTATGCATTATGATGAGAGAAATTTTAAATTTGAGCGGAGATTTTTCCTCACCAAAGTCTATTCATAACTTGGTAAGCTTTATGAACTATTATTTGTCATTTTTTTTGTTTCTAATTATACTATCTTATGTTAAATATATTTAATGTCTAAAACATTATGTTTTTCTTAAACAGTTCCATAATGTTGTTTGGGTGCAAGATTATCTAGATGAATTCAGAGATGAATGGGCTATGTATTTAATCGACGGAATTTCTAATCCAGATAAATTTTTATCTAGTGTCGATTAAATATTATGTAAATTAAATGTTATTATTGTACTATTTTATTTAATATATGTTACATTTACTTTTTTAATTTTTATTTTATAGAATTTTATCTAATTCATCTATTATAATTTATTTTAAAATTGTTCAGAAAAAATATATATATATATATTTGAAACCTAAAAATATAATTCGGAAAAACCAAAAAAAATTGAAAAAAAAATAAAAAAATTAGGCATCGTCGTCGTTGATGCCATCACAAAGCTTAGACGACGCACAATGTGCGTCGTCGTTGATCCTAGAAAGAAAAATATAGGTATCGACGACACACATTGTGTGTTGTCGTTGATCCCAGGAAAAAAAATATATAAGTATCGACGATGCGTCGTCGTTGATGCCATCCAACGTCATTTCAAATATTAAATGACGCACAATGTGCATCGTGGTTGAGGCCACGTCAGAATTTTTGACGACGGATTTTATTCGTCGTCTTATGAATGAAGAGCCACGTGGTCTAATGTGTGTATGGCTATATAGGCGACAGTCAATGAACGTCGTAGTTGATGTTAATAACGACGATTTTTGTGCATTGTGGATGCTTAAGACTTTTCACGACGATGATTTAAACGACGGTTTCAAACCGTCGTCTTAAAGTCTTCGGACGACGGCTTATGTATGTCATAGGAAGGGTTTTTTCTTGTAGTAAGGTTTTTACAATTAATTTGTGTAATTGATATATTCTAAATTGAAAAAAGTTGCACTTTTATTTAATTTAGTTAAAATTAATAAATTCTATCAACTTAGAAGTTACGTGCATATTACGTGATCTTCAAAATATATTTTTTATTTTTTATTGTTCCAAAAATTAAAAATATGAAATAAAATTTGAAATTCATTTATGACTTTTTTATTTTATTTTATAAAAAATGAAGAAACTAATTTTGAAACTAATTTGCTATGTACGTAACTTTTAAGTTGACGAAATTTATTAATTTTAACTAAATTAGACTTAAATCGAACAAAATTGCAACTTTTTTCAATTTAAAAAGTATCAATTGCACAAATTAATTATAATTTTTTTTATGTAAACAAATTTAATATTAAAAAATATTAAAATACTTAGACTTTTTATTTTTATTTTTAATAAAAAATCACTGCACGCTAACGTTTTCATCATAAATGGAATAGAAAAATGGAGAGTCACCTAATAGAATTTTCTTCCGTCTAATGTTAGATATGTTAATGCACGCTTAATTTAATTCTTTATCTTTCTTATATAATCAAGTCCCTTACTTTTTTTTAATTAATTATTTTCCCTGTTCATCTTTATTATTCTAACAAATAACATGAAAAAACAAAAATATTCCTTCAAAATTTTCACTTAATTTTCCTTCCTTTCCCAGTACGTATCCTCTTTCTTGTCGAGCTAAACTAGGGTAAAACTCTAAAAAATTTATGGCAAATTAATAACTACTTTTTTAAATAATATTTTATCTATAATAAATAATATTTATTTATAATGAATAATATTTTTTCATAACGATTAATATTGTTATGACAAATAATATTTAGTTAGTAATGTATAATAATTTATTTATAATAAATAACATTGTTTATTGCGAGTAATATTATTTTTAATGAGTAATAATATCCATAATAAATAATTTTTAAATTTATAATGAATAATATTTTTTAAGAGTTTATAAAACTTTCAAATAATAAAGTTTTACTATAGAAGTTTTTCTTGCCTAGCAAAAATAGGCTAATTAAGTATTATCTACCTATTGATAAGTTACTATTTGCTTTGGATTCACTGGATTTTGATAAAAATGCTTCTGGAAGTTAGAAATATTTAAAAAAAATTATCTAATACTTACAGAAATAGTTTTTGAACTTTAAAAACTGCTGAATTTTCAAAAGCCTTATCAAATAGCACCTAAAGACTTTTATGAGTTAATTAAATCTAAATTAAAATTAAGTAGCTTATAAGCTACCAATCACAATTATGCAATGTACTTGAGGGTGTAGTCTAGTGGTAGAAGCCAGCTGAACTTTCATATCTGCAAGTACGGTAGTTGAGGTTCGAGTCTTGGTAGCTCCATTGGGACTTAAGTGCTTCTCTCCGCTGTTATCGCACGAGGAAGATGAAGATTTTAGTGACACGTGCTCCCATCGCGGATTCCTATTGGATTAAAAAGACGCATAAATCGATCCACTCACTAAGTATCTCATAGGCCTATGACTCCGCTACGGATAGATTATTATTTTTTTTTCAAAATAAAAAACACAATCATGCATTTAATTTCCACTTTTAACTCACTCTATAAACATGAATCTATTTTATTATGGAAATTAATTAATAATCATGATCTCCGCCCAGAAGTACCAAGTACAGCCAAAAGTGCCTATAGATTACCATCTCCATCGATTCGCAGCTGCTTTAATTAACAATCAGCTCCTGCTTAATTTATTACCAGAGTACTCATTAATCCACAACTCCAAAATGACTTTTATATATATATATAAATAGATGATCAGAGAGAGTGTAGGTGTAGGTGTGGGTGTGTTAGTTCATTTCCATATTTTTCTATCTGTGTTTGTTTTCCATGGAAAACAAAAAGAAAATGAGAAAGAAAAAAAAAGGGAAAAACAGATGCGAAACAACAACCAATGGAAACATGTTGGTGTGAAATTCAAGACGAAAACGACCCCTCATTTCAACAAAATCAATGTGGCTTCTTGGGGTAGATCACGCCCCCTCTTATGGGATCGATTGCTATCATTCAATCCCACCAGCTTATAATTTGTTTTTTTTTTTTTTNTTTTTTTTTTTATATTTGTTTCCTTTATTGGTCATTGTGTTCAGTTTCTCCATCTTTATTATAATTATTTATTTATTTTTCTATATCTCCTGCCTTATATTATAAGCCTTCGTTACATCATTGTCACACACACACTAACTCACTGAGTGTGTGGCACAGTGAATATATGTACGGCTTGTGTGCCTTTCAAAACTGTTTGCTGAAGTTTCAAGCATGACTTCTTCTATGTCTTTTGTGGAAACACAGACGTGGGTTTTGTGTTGCATGAGAGACGCATCCAATATTGTCGACGTTGAGAACTGTGTTTGTTTTTCTTTGAATATTTAATTTCCTATATAAACATTACAGAACACAAGTATACATCAGGTAATGTAAACATGTCTGGGCCTGCAAAGACTGTGTTGGGAAAAGGATGGTATATAATAAGCTGCAAGCTATCTAGGGTTAGGGCAATTAAGCTAGAAAGTAGCACTATAGGGGAGGAGGTGCTTTAATTCTTACATGGAACCCAAAGCAGAAGAACTCTTCTCTCACTCTCATCAGCCTGTGTGAGGTCAGTCAGTGTAGGAGTGCATGTAGGTCAGGGTGTC
>QANX01002473.1:16640-101832 GCA_003254975.1 Ochetophila trinervis | reverse complement strand
AAATGCTTGATTACTCTTTAAAATAAATAAATTAAAGCTTTTAGAAAGTGCATTGGTGATGCTCTAATTACGTTATTTTGTAAAAACAAAAAAAAAGTAAAAGGGTCCCTAATCACGTTTAATAATTCTAATCATAAATATATATATTGAATTTCTGGTGCTCACTAACTTGGCAGCAGCAAACAAGAATATGCTAATTTGTTTGTCTGAATGCTGCTGATAAGAAAAGTAGTGTCATGTTCTGTATATATAGTAATATCAAATTCCTGCAATATATTTTAATTTCCACTATTTGGGATTGCTCAAAATTAAGGATTATTAATCTGACCCGGGGTACCCCAATTGAGCACGAAATGTGTGATGTTACATTACATAAGCAGCAGTCATAGTGGAGGTCCTTTTTCAGAGGCCATACATAGCTTCAATAATGGAAGTTTGAATGTCTGTAGAAACTGGGGTATAATTCGTCTTAAAATAGACTGAGAAATGAATTTGTGTGAACTGAAGGCCTACTATTTGAATTACTATTGCAAAGTACAAACAAACAAAGCCCAAGATGTCTTTTCATTAATGAACTTATTAAATTAAAAGTAACTAGTGTATTCTTATTTGTCATGTAGGCAAATATTCTAAACCTGAGGAGCATATATAGAGCCCAGGAATCTCATATAATTTTCAATTCAATATAAGGAATACGCTAAGAAAGAGGAGTACTTGTCTTTTTACATAATAATGAAGCATCAGAGTCAATCAGATCGATGCATAATGATTGCATGTGAGAAAGTGTAGTAGTGGTTTGAACACCACACAAACACAGACCTAGCTTTCTTATATATAAAGAGCAGAATATATATATATATATATATATATATATATCTGTGTGTGTATTTGTAGCTTAGGTTTGGAGTGGGCAGGTTCACTTTGTGGTTGTTGATGAGTGGAAATGAAGATACTCTCCATGATTATGGTTCATAAATAAATAAATAAAAGACGTGACTTTTTTCATTTTCTCTTATCATTATATCCCTCCTTTAGACTTTTTAGAGATCATGGATGGCAATCAATACTTTATGTGTAAATGCCAGCCACACCCACAGTCACAAATTGACAATCACAAGGAGGATGAACCAGCTGTGACAACGCAAACACATGCATCTTTGGACAGCCAACCCAGTGCAACCATTTGCAAAGAGAGTCGAGTTTTCTTCATTTTGGCTCAATATATACCAAATGTGATCCATAAGGAAAATGGAATTAACACACCGGAAATAAATCTGATATTTTAATTAATACAACTATTTGGATATATATACATTTTCAATATCATATATAGACTTAAGCTTAAGTATATTTTCTTTCCAACAATATATGTACGGCTTTTTTGTTTTATTAACTTGACGTTGTCAATTTAAAATACTAATAACATCTTCCATCAGATCGAAGTAAGAATAATAATTAAAAAAAATATTATATTACCTATCTCGAAATTTTTTAATTCGAATATCACAGTCGCCTATAGGCCTATAAGTACAGTATTCTTTAAATGATCCAAATTATTGTTCTTCTTCTTTTTTAAATTTTTTTTAAAAAAAATAATTGTTAAGTATTATGATATAAATGAATATTTAAATTCTTTTTTGACATTTTAGTACTTAAATATACGAAAATGTTACGTTATTAGTACATACATTAAATTCCGTCCAAATTTTTTTTCCGTATCTTGACGAGCGTCTCACTCATGAACAGTAGCGATAAAGATAAATTTAGTCTTTTCGCGCTTTTCTCTTCTACTTTATTTATTTATTTTTCCACCGAGTCTAACTCTTCACACGTACGATACTACCACCGAGGTTCCTAGTCTTTTCGCTTGTATCAGTATCTAGTTATCAACCCACCCACGACTTTTTTTACCAAAAAAAAAAACCCACCCACGACTTGCTTGCTAGCCTTCAAAATTGGAACTATATGGAAAAGCTTTTCGCAGTTGTCCACACTTTATTATTTTTCTTTTTCAAGTTATGGAAAGAAATATATTTATATGTATAGAGTGTAACTAATGATTAAGGAAGTTTCTTTTTTGTTATATAAGGATTAAGGAAGCTGTGGAAGAAAAAGTGGCAAAAGAGGGTTTATTTTTTACACTAGCAAAAAAAATGTCTAAAATTGACAATTCAAATCACGATACTACGATTTTAAAGTGATTTGTTAATTAATTTATTAATGTTAATATGATTAATACATTTATAGATTTATTGTTAATAAATTAATCAGACTCAAAATTAATGAATAAAAATTAAATTAATAAATAAAAATTTAAAATAATAATAATATTTATATTTAAATAAATTAAATAAATGAACATGGTTAACATAAATAATAAATAAATACAAATTAAAGTTGAACATGAAACAGCACAAATACGACACACTGGGACGAACTACCAGCTATACCCGTAATAATGGTCCAATAAGAAAGAAAGCAAGTGAATGTACTCAGAGAAAAAGAATACTGGTTTAAGTGAACTGGAGGGTCAAAAGAAGAAGATGGCAATTTCTTATTAATTTGAAAATAAAGTAATGAGCGTTTTAATATTATATATAATTAGAATAGCAATAATTATTGCCGAGGTTCATGGTTCTCGATGTAGATTTCCTGGATCCCTGCCAAAGCAAAAGGGAGACTACGTTGTGTGTTAAACAAACAAAAAGAATAAGAAATGGGCTTTCTAAGATACTTTTCTTTTTGGTAAATGGTTTTTTAAGACGCTGGAGAAAGCAGGAAGAATAAACTTTTACTGTTAGAATGCCAAATCACAAATCACGAATCAGGAATAAGGAATCAGGAATCAGGAATCAGCAGGGCCCACATTTTATCAAAAGTAGGCTGTGGCGATTGAGTGTGGCCCACAGTAATCCATTATGCTCTTCTGAGTCGAAGACTATTAGCCACCGTCATTATGTAGTATATGGCCCACACTTATAGAAGCATAAAGAAAGTCAAAATAATAAGTGGGGAGTCGTTGGCTGAGACTTGCTTGGGCCCCACGATCACTCATACCAAGTATGCATATGCTCAGCTAGGTCCCGACTCTCAATGTTTGCCTAGTCAAAAACGACTTTCAGAAAGAAAAATAAATAAATAAATAAAACGGTGCAAGACAAAATTGACAAAAACACAAAATGAATAAAGCATCTTCCATCCTCTTGCTTTCTCATCCTTTTATCTTTTTTTGTTACGTTTCTTCCTTTCCAAGTTTTCATCTAAAAAATTATACCAAAAAGCTTATCATCCAACAAAATAAAAATAAAAATGAAGAGGAATCAAATTAATTATAAGAGCTGAGAAAAATGTTTTTATATTATTTACCTGAAAAAGAAGAAGAAGGGATTTATATTCGCCCAAAAGAAGAAGAACGTTTTTATTAAACCAGATATGCATAATTTGCGTTGCTATATATGGGTCTCATTTCCTCTTGATTAATATATTCTCAAATCACGCCGAGTGTTGGTAGGCGTTCTATTGAATTGGAGAAAATGAGCCTTGTTGCCAAAAAAAAAAAGGAGAAAAGGATCCTCTATATTGAAAAATCTTATGTCTCTTTTTCTTTTTTTTTTCAATGGATATATATGATGGAAGGTGCTATTATCTTATCACTTCTCTTACTTTATTTATTTATTATTTTCAACAAAGTAAAGTGATCTCATAATGCCATTGCGACCAAAAACTTTGGAGCCATGTATAAATTGTGAAAATAGTATCCACCACTTAACTGATCACCCACCTATCACTTTGGAAAAACATACATATAAGACCACGCAATTCCACATATTTACTGTGAGTCATGAGAGCGTGAAAGTCAATTACTAACAAAAGGGCCTCAATTATGAAGTTCAAATGATCTCCAAGTTAATGATAGGTTTGGAACGTGTTATGCGTGACATGAATTCCAAACACATATGCTATTAATTGACAATTTGTCTAGTCTCTAATCTTCATATTCTTTACGTAAACTTTAAGTCTTAATTGATATAAAGAAAAGCAAATCAATTTCCATATGGTTTTGTTTAGATGAGGGGAATATTCGAGATCCCACTATACCAAATTTCTTAATGATTCAAACAAGTTATTCATACCCAAAAGAAGAAGAAGAAGCAATTGATCATCAAAGTGTGACCCCATCATTCAAGTGGAAAGATTTCTATAAAGATGTGCACTTGAGAACCACTAAGGGTATTTTGGTGCCTTGTATATATAAGAGATCGTATAGTGTTAAAATAGTACTTATCAATGTTTGGCAATTGATAGCACACCAAGCGTATAATACAGGTCTCACCAAAACTTGCATCATCTGGCATCTGCTGCACAATTAAACCCATGTGGGGTTTAGATTTAAAGTGGACTAGCTTTAACTTATGCTTTTTTTTAATATTTATTTTCTAAAAGCACGTCTTTTTTTGTTTTTCTTTTCTTTTTTTTTGTGTGTTTTGCTTTGTCAAAATGAGTTTGAATTTTTTTTTGGATTACTTTAAAAAAATTCACCCAAATATATATATATATATAAATATATTTCATTGAAAAAAATCATTCAAATTATTTAATTTTTATTATCATGTTAAACTTTTTCATAATTTATTATTATTATTATTATTATTATTATGAATAATATCAAAAATCAATTTAATATATGACAGATAATTTAACTTGTGTGGATAATTATCATTCCAACCAAAATGTATGCCCACGTAGGAGAGTTTTGGTTAAACTATCCGAAGATTATTTGGAAATTCACTGTTTGAGCTAGAGTCATGGATCTGTCCGATACACGGCTGAAGCCTAGGATATTTATCACTCCTATTTCTTACCATTGTGCGCATCCGGACTATTCAAGTTCCATTATGTCCAAAGTATAGATTAAACTTTGAGATAGCTCTAGAGATTTATTTCCAACTAAATTAGAAAACTATGTTGACTTGGGGTTATATGTTTCAGCCCATTAGGGTTGAGGACTTTGTTTCCTTATATAATTAAAAAAATTAAAAGTATGAGACACTATAAATACTTTTACAAATTATTGAAGTAAAGATCTTTCATTCTAAACTCTATAGAGATATTTTTTTTTTTTAGCTTTCAAAAATACATTTTGAGTTGAACGCCAGAGTATTTTATATTGATACCACCGATGCCTCAAGGCCTTCATGTTTTTTGTTGTATTTGGCAGGTTGAATGTTGATTGATGGCAGAGCAAAATCGTACTACTACATAACTAAAATCCTGAAATTACATGAGTAATAATAAAAAATCACTACAATTTGAAAAAAAGTGGCAATATTTTTGCCAAGTCTAAATGAGGTTTAATTATAGATCACGGATAATTTTTCCATTAGGATAAGAAATTTTATATATCATGTGATAATATATATTTAATTAATGGCTCCGTATACATTATAATATTTTTAATCCGTATGACACAATTTTGGTAGTCGCCTATGTATTAATTAACAACTTCACTGGTTAACTTGAACGGTCTGAAAATTAGCGAAGTGCAACAGGATACTATACACATTATAACTTGATTAGTCACAAACTTATTGATCATCTCGTAATGATTACTTTACTTTCACATACATTTAAATGTGTCCATTAATCACTTCCTGAATATTCCAGCACTGTTGCTCATGATCATCAGTCACAATCTAGATCAATCTCCTTTAAAGACATAGATAAGTCTGTTTTTTTGTCAGCCGTTAATAGTATCATTTTAATTATGTCAGATATATATCTTAATTTATATATCACCATAAATATATATATATATACACACACATACAGCTAGCTTTAGTTAATCAGTTAATAAATATTTGATTAGAAATTTTTTAAAACTTAGGTAGCTAATAGTGATCTTTTTTCTTTTAGGAAGGGTGAGGCGTCAGTTGGAACTTAATTGGAACGTACGTATACGTAGTAGTACCAACTTAAGACGTAGTTCCAAATAGATCCACTGCATGATTTCATACGTGAAATATTGGAGAAAAATAAATAAATATAAAATATATAGGAATTTGAAGCAGAGAGAATGAAGTGGAAATAGTGTATAATAATAATGGTCAATGAATGTGTCAAATCAAATGTTGAACCCCATGAGATTGTGGTTTCTTTTTGGTTAGAAACAAAAGGCGATGCGATGTCCTTAATTTGGAGTTTTCCCACTGAATTGTACACAACGACAACAGAGATCTAGAAATCATTAGAAGGAGACAAATAAACCCCTCAATGCCCATTTCATTAAGTGCTACCTAATAATTAAGTCAATGACATAAAAGCAACAACACCCGCTTCCCCACATTCTTTACAGGTTTGGAGGAACTCCCTTCAACTTCAAAAACCGACTCTTTTTTTTTTACTTTTTGCTTTAATCTAATGTGCCGACCGAGTGCTGTCTTTCTTTTTCGTCTGAAATTATGGCAACTTTGGACCTATTGTTAGGATGGACAGGATCAATGAATGAATATTAATTAGTCTGAATGATATGACTACTATCTACATCAACAAATTAAACAATATGTTACAAAGTGTACCTACATCAATCTTTTTTGTCCAAGCTTCTGGCATGTTCTTTTTGTTGCACCTTGAATTGAATTCCTAATATGCCCTGCCACGCGCGCGCGTGTATATATATATCGCTGATAAATTCAATACGATTTGGTAGGACGATATAAATAAATTTTTTTATGAATTTAAATTTATCTGAAATAGATTAGATTGATAGCAGATTGATTCGTTATAAACCTGTTAGCTGGATTGATTTTAAAAGTTTGACTCGCTAAAATTCATTATATCTGTTATAGATTCATTAATCTTTAATGATAATTTAGTAATTTAACTAAAAAAAACTTAAATATTTATATTTGTTGCTTCATTATTTTTTAATATGTTGTTTTAGTTTTTATTTTTAGTTTGTAAAATGATACAAATATTTATGTTTGTTTGTACTTCATTATTTTTTAGTATAGACTATTAACTATAAATCAAATATATTTTTTATTTTTTTAAAAATAATTTTAAAAATAAGTTTAATGTGTCAATGAGTTAGATAACGGGTTACACGATAATTTCATAAACGAGTTTAGATTTACATATTTTAATACGAAAACTTAACGGGTCGAATTTGGATAAAATATTTTTGACATGAACATGAATACCACACGATACGAACATAACACAACATGATACATTGTCATGTCTATATATATATATGTGTGTGTGTGGTGTTTGACCAAGTAAGGGACAGATAGGGATTTTCACAATTATTTCAACCCGATTGATCCGCAAATTAATTAATTCATATACATTTTTACGAGGAGAAATTGGCGAGTAGTTGACATCAACTGGTAGAGCTAACAAGACTAGTACTAATATCTGCTACAAAGAAAATTAAGCAACTCGAGAAACTATGCTTACAAGTCTCCTCTGACAAATTAAAGTGGAGCACAATAAAATATTTTCAACAAGCAACCAAACAAACATTAAAACAGAAAAAATGGAAAAGAAAATTTAAAGTGCAAGCAGCTAAAACTTGTGAACAGGGTGACAGAATTAATTAACGATGATATAATTGGTCCATATGCTAGCTACTTTGTTGTCGTGTTTAGAGGACTCTTCCCCAAACTTGATAGCCTCACTTCTCCACCCCTTGGACTGTTTTGCCCTCTTCCACCAGATCGAGGACTTGGCTCTCCTTTTAGTTCACCCACACGTGGACTGTGGGAGGGCCGAGGACTTTCACCGATTATCGGCGCATTTGCTGGTGTCGAACTAGTACTTGTCACTTTTGGACTGCTTGTATGCCTGAACTCACCGCGGCTTCTCGTAATAACCTCGTCTAAAATTTCTCTGTCCTCTGCATAAGTTGATGCTCCTGAACCTAGTTCTGCCACCTGTTTGTAGAGGGTATCAAATTCATATGAAAATTTATATTTATATGAACATTAACCACTTAAAATTGATGAAGTTTGCAAGGCTGTCTAAGTGGTAAATTCTTACCGTTGCTAGATTAAAGGGTAAAGCCGGTGCCTCTTCGTATTCTGCAGCATCCAAGTCTTGGAGATGTACTCCTTTGAAAAACTTGGGCAGAAAATATTGTCTTACTGGGACCAAAAGCATTATCATTAATGGAAACATAAGGCCGGCTATTGGAACCCAAGTAAGTCCAAAACATATGAGCAAATAGACCGATTGGAAGATTGTAAATGTTGCAATTGTCTTGAAAGGCACAGTTTCAACAAATGTGGCATGGTACTCCTCCAGGACCCTGAGAGACAAAAAAGCCATTTTTATGATATTAACATTGTATTTCCTACTTGGAAAACTTAATTATAACAAGTCAAAAAAAGAAGAAGAAGAATTTGCAGACATTACTTGTATCTCCTACTTGGGGCAGTAAAGAGCAACAAGATCCTTTCCCAGAATTGGTTACCCGGAAGGCTTTCAATGGCCATGAAAGCAAAGTAGCCCCAGAGGACTGAGGTTGGTATCATTTTGAGGAGGGGCATGGCTGCAACACATCCTCCTACCATTGTAGCTTGAAGCAAGTTACTGAGCCTCTGTTCTTTCACTTCAACTGGCAATAGATCATCAATCTCCTTTTCCACATCGAAGACTGTCTCATCAACCGGTGCATCAATATAATTACCCATACTAGAAGCCGCTTCAATGGTTGATTCCTTCAGATCCTTTAGTCCTCCCTGCTCAAATGGATTTTATGAATATTTAGAAAACCATGTCTAATAATCAATCATTTATCATTAAGAATGTCCTAGGAAGTTGTCTGGATGGTTTTGTTGGCTATGCAAGAATGCAATACAGCAGAATGACATATCTATAACAAACTTACCCGTGATGAGGCCTCCTGGTAGATCAAAGGAGTCTGCATTTGTTGATAGGCTTCTTGCATATTTCCATACAGTTGTCCCAGGCTAGCATTCCTTTTCATACTTGTGCGTGCTGTAGCAACCAGTCGGTTACGAAGCAACTGCAGATGAAAACTAGGAATATCATCTCAAGTATAAGAAAACAAGGAAATAAGTAAACAGCAAACGACAAGATCAGAGGGATTTTTGGTTAGAATATGAATTACCTGGTGTTTAAGAGTAGCCAAACTCTTTGTATGCATTGGAGACTGTGGAATAACACCATTTGATGGAGGGATTCCAATAAGACCACACACTAAGGTCTGCCATGAGAAAATAAGAGATCAATTTTAAAACGAAAAACTAAAGGAAAATTTGATATTAAAAAAAATTTTAAAATTAAAAAAAAAAAGAAGAAGCAAAAAGAACAACTTGGCCTTTGCATACCAGGAACCCCAAAAGAAGCAAGTCATAATGGTAAGATGATGGCTTTCTCAAATTGAACTCTTTTTGCTGAGAAAGTTGGGATGCCACACTGTGATCAAAATAGTATAAGACTGCAATCATCGATGCTGGAATGAATGCTCCAATAATAAAGAGAACAGGAACATTGAGCATGTCCTGCCATTTTGAAAAGTTAACCATCAGTCACTATCTTCTTTATGAACAAAATAGAGGGTATTAGACAATAACAAAAAGCTGAACTAAATTAACATGCCTTGACCACAGTCCAATTCTCATATGCACCTGGCGACCATGGATTTGGGCTAAATAGGCGCCGGGGTATCCCTTCGGGAATACTACTGGTTGATATGTATGAAACTGCTGTCCAGATTAGAACCATAAGTGGCACACCATAGTCTGCTATAAAGCCTCGAAGCCAACCTGACCAAAATTGACAAGTTGTGTAAATGACAAGGATTCTCCTTTTACCACAATTAACCTAAAGAAGCCTCTATTTTTATGAATTTAAAAGGAATAACTAACCAGAGCCGTACCGCCACGCCCTTGCTTTTCGACTTGCTAGTGCAGTGAGAAGAAGGCCAAATGAGAGGACCAAAGCAAACATTCCATTTGCAAACCTCCAAGAAGGTATAAGCTCTATTGAATTTGGATTCTCTCGTTTGGGAATGCGAAATTCATCCACCAGTCCCTGTTAACAAGAAATTAAGCAAGACATTGCATAAAAAAGGAATAGTTTTTATCCACATTGTGCAGATTCCAGTACTTGTATGCACTAATTTAAACAGATATTCTTACTTTGACTGCTTGCTGCAAGAAGAGCATTGCAATAAGGAGACCAAACAATTCCCCTGCGACACGGGTGAATCTATTGATAATGGAACAAGCTCCCAATACAGCCAGCAAAAACAGTAAGAGTGCAGTCCACACACATACCCTTCAAAAACAAATGAAAAAGAGAATCTCTGTCGTCAAACTCAAAACTGTCCCAAAAAGAGTATCAAAAGACTAAATATTTATATATAGAAGATGAAAAAATCATGTAAATCTTATTCAAGTGGAGATTAGGTAGAGTACTAATTGCTTTGCTCACCATCCCGTCCATGCTAAAAACAGATTCGGACCCAGTTCTGGTCTTTCTTTAGCAAAATTAAACATGAATGTGTACATGATTACAGTCGGCTCGGCAACTCCTAGAATCAGTAGAGGCTGACCACCGATGATTGAATGTATGATCCCACAAAGCGCTGTAGATGCTAAGGTCTGAACAGCTGTCAAAACTCCATCTGCAACAACACAGGTCCAGATACAATATGATCATCTACTATGATGCGCATTTTCACCTTTTCTAATCAAATATCGCAATCCCAAAGTTAAAAAAACTAAAAACCGCTTTGAAAAGTGTGCTTTTACTAGAGACTTGTTATAAAATTCTGTTTCTTTAGCTCATAGAATGTTCCATAACTTGTCTATTAACTCTGATTTATTGTTTTTGATCAAAATTCAGGTCCAAATAATACCAGTATTTCTCTCTAGTTGTTCGCCAAAGGAAATGACAGGGATTGCGGAGGCGAAGAATATGTATGTTGTGGGAGCCAAAATCCTGGAGAACAACTTTCAAAGACATTATTAATATATATACTTTATGGAAAATAAAAAGTAAACATATAAAAATCATTTTTAGTGCAGATGAAATATATACCTGAAGCCTGCCCTGAAGCCACCAGTCCAATCCTGCTTGTAGCACATCATCCTTCCTTTAAGATCATTCTTGATCCCGCGAAATGGTACAAAAGTCTCTTCCATATTTTCCGAAGCTGATAAAAAGTAACAAAGTTCAAAGGAGAAGAAACAAGTTTATTACATGATCTTTGGCACTTGTACAAGTTCAGAACAAGCAAGTGCAGAATGGATTCAATACAGGTGAAGTTGAATATTTTTCAGGAAGAAATACAGAGATGCCAGATGCACTGAAGGTGTTTGAATTCTTGGAAAAGAGTAAGCGACAGACTTATGGAAAATAATTGATTGGTTATCATTATAATTTATATTTGTATAATAATGATAATGTAATAGAGTTTGACGAACTGGAAGGTAGAGCACCCCCTAATCCTTTCCAATAAGTGTTAACGGGTGAGAAAAGAATGTGAGAGCAGATAGAAATGCAAGTCCAAATTATATAAAGGCTTCAAAAAGGAAAATGAGAGAGAGAAAAGAAAAGAAGGGGAGGTAGATGTGGTGCAGACACTAAACAGAATTGCGGGTCAGAAAGAAGAGGAATGGAAATGATCCTCACTGTCATTTTGCAGGAATTACTCCAGTGAATTTTTTTGTTTGAAAAAAAAATATTTATTATAAATTAAATATTAAATATTATTGAATAAATATTACTAGTTATAGTTATAGATAATATTATAAATTTTAAAAAAATAATATTTGTTATAAATTAATGTTATTTATTATAGACAAAAATTATATATAATAAAATATTATTATTTATTATAGACAATATTATTTATTATAAAAAAATATTACTCTGTATAAATTATAACAAATGTTATTTATTATAAATATTTAAAAATAGAAAACACTAAATTCCTATTTTACTATAAGAGTTAAACTATAGTTTAACTCAATTTTGCACACTATTAGTCCCACTTAATCTCACTTTTCTCTTTATTTTTATTATTCTTATTTTTATTTTTTTTGTGTTTTTATGACCCTCTATTTTGAGAAAATTTGTATGAAATACTGAAATAGTAGTATTTTAAATTATCAAGTATTATTAAATTTAATATAATATAATCATTCATAATATCAAACTACATTAAAATAAAATAGTGTCCGGTACGTTATAAGTGATTAGTTATACAGTATACTGTATCACCTATAAACCATATCTGTAAAAGTTCATTTCCTCTCTTTCAGTTCATGTCACGTCAGCGTCACAAAAATTAGGCGGACCCCATTAGATAAACGGAGATTATTTTGAGATTAATCTCGATGGGGTAAATGATTGATTAGATTTAGAATATTTTATGGCAGACCTGTTCACACTAAATACAATAATTTACGTAAACCGCGTATTATTTTATCTAATAATATTGTATAGAGAACACAGAAACAGCCCATGCGCCCACCACCGCTAGTTGACTTTATACAATATAAATGTTATTAAAATATAAATTATCCTTCATTAATTTGTCTTCGTTTCAAAGCAAACAAAACATTAAACAATTATTCTTACCAAAAAAAAAAAAACATTAAACAATTATCGAAATTAAAGTCCGTTTCTTTCTTCTTTTTCTTCGTAAAACATTTTTTTATTGGTTAGTATGGTTATTTTAACATTGTGTGAAAGCAGTGTGATGTACGGTGTACCTGATGCTTTTTTTTTCTAAGGTCGAATTTAATGCTTCGTATATACCTTAGCAGGCTGGAAAATTGATGTACCTGATACTTTTTTTTTCAAGGTCGAATTTAATGTTTCGTATATACTTTAGCAGGCTGGAAAATTGAGTGTGTTAGGCTGGCATTCTTGTCTTTGACTATATATTCCCGGCACTTTCAGCGTCATGTTTGTGTTGAATAATTCTAGTGAATAAATTTTTAATTTTTAAATTGTGACATTATTCTATTAAGTTTTTTTTTTTTTTTTNTTTTTTTTTTTTTTTTTTTTTTTTTTTTTTTTTTTTTTTTTTAATTGTAAGGCAATTTTAATCTCTCAAACGTTAGTAAAATGTCACAATATTAAATATCAAAATTTTGATAGTATATATAGCATTGCTCTTATGCGTATATTTTTTGGCTTCAGTCTTTCTTTTTTTATTATTTAATTATTATGTGCAAGTAAAATTCACTTAGTTTGTATGTCTTCTATATTAATATCTCTCATATCTATACTTATGAGGTAGTAGATTAGAGACAGATGATTAAAATTTGATGTAAAATTTATTAAATAAAATTTTAAATTATTATTATTGAAAGTAATTTCATACTTGAACATATATAGATATATGCAACCACAAAAAAATATAAAAAAAAAATTATGGCTGTCGTTTTATGTCAATTTTGCGTAACCATCCTGAGCGTTCTGATTGTCTCGTTGATTGAAATGCATGGCTGTT
Source organism: Ochetophila trinervis (assembly GCA_003254975.1). Taxonomy (NCBI): domain Eukaryota; kingdom Viridiplantae; phylum Streptophyta; class Magnoliopsida; order Rosales; family Rhamnaceae; genus Ochetophila; species Ochetophila trinervis. Next base: position 88,337 of record QANX01002473.1, on the reverse strand, counting down.
GAATATGATAAATTATCACATAAAGCTAACCACATATATATAACTTTTCGTTATTATCAAATAACGTTTTTCCCTGTTTCTAACTAAAACTAGTGAAATTAAATCATGCAAAATAAATGTGATAAACAGAGTAATTTATGTATAATATATAATTATAATTATTTTGATAATTAAATTGAGAATGAAAATTTTAGCACCATATCTTAAATTTAAAATCTGGTATTATCACTGATGATCATTGCTAATTTTTTTCCCAACCAACATGAACATGGTTTGGCCGTGCAAATTAATGGCGATGCTTCTCATGTAGTCTTTTTTTTGTTGGTAAATGTGCTTCTCATCTAGTCATCTTCACTATTTAATAAATTTATATAGATAAAAAGCGTGGCTTTAAGAAGAATATCCTAGTATGTAACTGACGTCCTTGCGAGTGGTTTTCAGATCTAAAACTACAAGACATGTTCCTTTTATTTGTTTCAGGCTTTCAGCCATTTATACTATATATTGTTAAGAAAACATACTGTAATGATGATCACTTAAACTTCTAAAGATAATGATTATTATTTAACTTATTATCAAAACAAAAGATTCATAGGCATAATTCAAGTGCTTCCTAATCTACATCTTTCTAAATTGTAAATATTTTCCATGCATTATCGATATAGATTTTGCAAATTTAACCAAATTGTGTTGATGCACAAAATGATGTCACCACCGCGAGCAGCTGTCTAATCTGCCTAAGAACGTCTGTAATCTTGCGAACAAAGTGCTGGCCAAAATACACCTTGATGTTCAAGTCAAAATTTATTTAAATGCCAAAAAATTATAAGGGTTAGCTATACTGTTGTACTTTTTTATGAGGCATAGAAAGGTATTTATAACTTTTTGATATGTGATTATCTTATACAATAATTAAATTGGCTTCGAAATTTTAATGGACTGGACCATACAGCCAAGTATAAAAATTAAGAATTAAGAAAAACTCTAGCTTAGATTGGGGCTGGTTTGTAGTTTTCATTAAGTATGTCAGTCAATTATGCCTTTAAGTGTTGGTCTAAGACGTGTCACGAAGAAGGTAGACTCAATCATTGGACTCTACTGCTATGTTTGTTTATTAGGACTTAATTGAACTAATTTTGTCTCATATTTGTTTGCTAAATTTATAATTTGGACTGAATTATAATAACTCAACTATAAACTTTGGATTATTTAGTCCTATCAAATAGATTGAGATATCTCTGGATTATTTTCAAATAATATAGGATTAATATTATTGATAACAACAAACATAAAATTAGGTTAAAATATTCTCATCCCGTTCTAATCTATCATATCTAATCCTAACCTAACTTATCATAACTTCTCTAGTCCTGTCTAATTCTGTCAAACAAATAAACCCTAAAAGCTGTAGTTTTTTGGATGGGATGGTCCTCCCAAGACGAGGAATGATACAGATCTAACTCTTCATGGGTTCGACCATGGTTGTTTGACTCATTTGGCGTTGATGACATGTCACACTCTCTTCTTGGTAATCTATGACGAAGATGATTGGCCCTTGCTCGGAGAAGGGAATGGCCCATGGATGAATTCATCCCTCACAAGTTGTATAACCATGTGTTTTGTTGGATTATAATATATACCTCTTGCTCTTAAGCTAATCTTTGGTTTGATTATCTTTAGGGATTTCTTACAACCTCCACTTTACCTCGTCCCTTTGTCTCCCTCAATTTTGACCTCATATTATATATATATATATATATATTTTATTTTATATGAGATTTTCTATTCGGAATTTGTCATGAATAATGCATGCTCAAAATTGAATATATATCTAACAAATGTACACACCTATTTAACTTTGAATACGTATTATCCCAATCAAATTCCAAACAGGAAGTCCATGAGAAAAAAAAATTACTGATATAAATTTATATATATATATATCCCATTTCCACTTCACAACTTTCAACTTACCATAATTTTTCTAGAATATCATGTGAAAGAATTAACCATCCATCTGAATAATAGTTCCAATTCGAGCTGCTTCTCTTTTTTTTTTTTCTTTTTTGTGATTGTGAACGATCATTGAAGTTTTCATCTTCCTTTCATAAATGAATGTTCTCTCTCTCTCTACAAAGTTGATAAAAATACCAAATTGGTTGAATATTGTTAGGAATAGATCCATTATATAATCATTGAATTGATTGGATTCTAAACGGAGGTTGAGATATATAGATATGAAGGATGAAATCACGGCTGTCAATTAATGCCATGAAAAGCACCATGCTTTAAAACAACAAAAGCTTTCTCTCGAGACTGAATAAATAATGACGTTTTAGATCCACTTGAAATTTTTGGTAAACATTCCTAAGTTTATAAATGGCTGGTTATATGCCATTAAAGGTTAAGAATTTGGATCACTTTTGACTAAATTAAAAAGAGTACTCTTTTCATCTTATTAATTTCTATTATAAATTTTTCCTTTTCATCCTTAATTAATTGATTTTTATATTATCTTTGTTTATGCATTATGTATATATGATTTTATTCTCTGAACTACAAGTGACTCTGACCTCTGGGATTTTTCTCTTTTGCTAAATAAGTAAAAAAAAATTGTCAAGGATACCGTGGCAAGGTTATAACTTATTATTTGACCTGGTTACAACATGAATTTAACAAGTTTTTATTTTTGTTTTTTTAAAATAAAATAAAATTACGAGAACATGAATTCAACCAGTTAACAAACTTGTACAATGATTAAGAATTATTTCAGAAGTATAGAAGAAGTGTGATTTGATCCAAAGAATACTACAAAGAAATTAAAGATCAAACCCCACTTACATTTTTTGGCATTATATTTTTATGAAACAAATTGAATCACAACTACGAAAAATGCCATACACGACGATCAAAAAATGCCATCTTAAAGCCATAATAACCATCGTCGTATAAAGTCAGGTTTTAATGCGAAACGCTAAAATTATCGCATAAAACATTAAATGCGACACATATTTTCATCACATTAAACATACGCATGACAAGGATGCTACATGACAGAAGAATTAAATAGGATACACCAAAAACATCGATTATAGTTGGTGACATAGCAACCTACGTGGCATTCGGATTAAGTAAAACACGCATAAAACGTGTTATTTACTCAAATGCGACGAACTCTAAATGCCGTATATATATATTTATAATATGAAATTATGATTTAATATATTTACTTTTTACCCATGTAATTTAATTTTAATCTATTTAATAAATTTATTTTTAATGCAATTTTAATTATTTTTGAAAATAAATAATAAATAAATTTATAATATGCAATTAAAATTCTCTAAAAAGTAATTATAACAAAATGTTATATAAAATATTACATAACTATTTATATTATAACAATAACATTTATCCCACTTACAAATTATACTCAGAGAATAATTTTGAAGGATAAGAAATTTTTTCAATTCGATAGGAAGATCACTCTTTTCTATATTCATCCACGTAGTCGTACCCAAATGGCGCTTGCAAATTATGTAGGTAAATAAACTATAATGCATTATATATATTTGAAAAAGATAATATAATCATAAATAAAAATATTAAGAAAATTATCTTCCATAATAAAAATATTAAAAAATAATAATAAAATTAACTGACAAAGTTATGGAAGTGTTTTTGTGTTCCTTGTCCTTCAAAGTTTAATATTTTTTTTATCATCGTACATACATAGTATGAATATTCATTAGATCCCCGTTAGAAAGTAGCTTAAAATTATATACCAATAAAATATTAATATATATGAAAATAACATTGATGATAATATTTAAATATTGAAGTGTAGTATACATTGTAACATTTATTACTTTTGTATTTGGCCAAACCAAACTATTTTTTTCGTTCTTCTCATTTTATGTCCGCAAAAACTCTTTACCATATAAATTGAACTAATTAGAATGTTGAATTTAATTAATATATGAATAATTTTTAATTGAAATAACTCACTTATTAATTAATTTTCTAAAATTAGGATGGACATCTTGATGAATGGAATCATAGAACCATGCAAGCCCGTCAAATAAACTAACAATGTCGAGCATCCAATAAGCATAATTATTGGGTTTACATACTACATATTACTAGAAACCCAAAAAAAAAAATTACAACAACGAATCGAACACATATACATACTTATCAAAAAACAAAATTGCAAGAAAATGTCACCTAACACCACCGCTGCCGATGCCAGCCAAAACCACCACTACTTACATAGTATTCATGAATCTCACCACCGATCGGTCACAACCACTGCAAAAAAATCTCACCTAATCACCCAATCCAATGGCCTTATTTAAACACCCAATTCATCCAACACCAACCGCGCCTAAACATCAAAAAATATCACAACTAAAATCCCCAAACACTACTCAAAAAATTAAAAATATTATCAAAAAACGGACCAAAACATATAAACTTATTTTAAACAAAAAAATATACAGATAAACTAAAAAAATCCAAATACTTACAATGGATAATTTACCCTACTTTTAGAATGATTTTCAACCAAAAATGAAAGAAAATAACTAAAATTTCAACAAAACTCACTCAAAAGGCGTTAGACTGATTTGTGTTGACTATTATACTAGTTGGCGAAATAAAAGAAAAAGAAGTTAAATGCTAAATTAAAACGCTGAAAAAGAGGACAAACGACGTCATTTTAACAAATATGACATGCTCATAAATGTCGCATAATGCATAAGTAAATGCGACAAACACAGGAATGTCCTATTAAAAGTTATATACAATGTGTATTGCTTGCCGTATTAATTGTCATGTCTGCATCTAATGTAACACGTTGGTACCACGTGTCATTCTTGTAGATTTAATATGATAATTTTTAAAATTCAATGTATTTAATCAAAATTTATCCAGTTCCCATTCGGGAGCCAAAGCTTGGCTAATAAGGACTACCCGCTTGAGTCGGCAAAAACTAGCTTCGGATGAAAGGAGAATAGTGGTATTAAGAAAAGGGATTTCCCGAGGATCTAAAACCCCAATCCCTTTTGGGGGTCAAATACCTCCGATCACGGCAAAACACTTTTGTATGTCATATGTATTCAATCATCTGTCGTATATATTAGCTGCTCTATGATTTAATAACGTCGTATTTAATGTTTCATACAACAATACGTGCAAACCGCATCGTGTTAAACCTTTTAGCATCGTGGTTTAAAGCTTCTTTTTTCTAGTAGTGAATTTAATAAAGAAGCCGGTCACTTTTTAAATCATAACTCCTAAGATAAGTATATTTATATGTACTCTAACCTTGTTGCGTTCCCAAATCATTAAACGCTACAAAGTAGACTTTTGCTTGCTGATGCAGCCTAGGCTCCCCACAACATAATATATAATTTGGATTTTGCACCTATGACGCTGAATGGACGTTTATGTTTTGCTCTCTAAATAAATTATGTTTTAATCAAGTACCACTAATTGCTATATTGCTTTATTAGCCTCCACACCGATGATGGTTTTGTTCCCAAGCTCTATTCTAATGTTAATTTTGCAAACCTTAAATGATCAAGCGTGTAAGCTTTAAAAGATTCGTTCATCAAATTGTCCCACATTCTATAGTTTTCCAACCAAAAAAGCCTCATTTGATTTTGCTTTTAATTTCTATATAAATTCCCGACCTCACATTATATATAATTAGAAGCAATCATGAAAGTCAGGGAGACGGAAAAAGAATGCAAATTAATTGGTGGGTGAGGTCATATTTTCTTCTTTCTTTTCCGAATTATAATCTTAGTGTTAAATATAAATTTGTATCCAAATACATATTCATCAAAATTAAAGACGTCCACAATGAAAAATTACGTTCCACTTGTATATAATTTAAGGTCTTTTCCCAAACATCTGAAGCTTTATATGTGAAGGGGCCGGTTTTAACACTTTAAAGTTCATGGTAAGCATGATATATATATGGACAAACTTTATTTGGTTTCTCAGTACTAATTAATTCCCAGGTCCATTATGTGGAGATTAGATTCTGCTTTTTTTCTTTTTCTTTCTTTTCCAAATTAAAATATGACTTAGGGTGGGTTGCATTAAAATGATTTTGTCTAGCACAAGAACTTTACTCTGTATATATACCCTTGACTTTAAATATAATTTTTTTATTATATATTTATATATTTAAATGGATATCCACATGCTGGACTAGTCAAGATTCAAAACTTTATATGCAATTTGGAATTTTGTAATTAATTAATGAGTTGCTTCTGCTCATAAACTTAAGATCAGTCACCGACCAAAAACTGAAAGAGCTCTAACCAGGCTGGGGAGCTGCAAAGTACTTCTAATTTGTGATTATTATTAATTTGAGAGTTAAACTATAGTAGAACTTCTATAGTATAACAGATATTTCATGGCATAAAATCTACTTGGTCTGAATTAATTTAAATATATATATATATATATATATATCATATAAGTGAACCCAAGTCCACGACAAAAAAACACTAAATTAACAAAAGATTTTTAATTCCATTTTCATTAAAAAAAAAAAAATGTTACTCCATACCGCATTTTTATATATACGTTGGAAAGAATTCTATTAGATCATGTATGTAAATATGGGTACGTATATAAATTGATGTCTGTCTGACTATCAAATTAAGGTTTCAACCATATCATTTCTTTAATGATGATGAATTAATCCAATTAAAAATGCTTTCTTAATTATTTGCAGGGCTAGCGGTGGCTTCTCTGCTAATTAGCATATTATATATAAATGAAATATAAGCAACAAGCTTATCCAGATTAAATTAATAGTTATACAGTTTACGGAGGAAATAAGTACCATAATATTCAATCACAAATATAATGAAAGTTAATATGAGGCGTAGAGAAATTACAAGAGAGTATTTTAGAGGCAAAAAAGGCATTGGCAGCTTCTGTATAGTGAACTCTATCCCAGCTTACAAACTTTGATCCTTCACTGCACAATTTGAAACCCTCTTGGCCGCATGTAATATAGGGATTGAAGTTGTATGGAGGCCCTCCATTGCCACAACAAGCCATTAGTGGGTTTTGAAAACCGTTAATTGCAGAGAGTTGGTACGTATTCGATGGATTATTTATCAACATAAACTACGGTCGCATTCTCCATCCCATATCTTAGTTTTGAGCAAAAAGCGTATAATTGTTCATTAAATTGTTTGGCAGCATTGTTGATGTAGAACAATGCAATTATTTCTCTCAAAAATTGCAACAGTTATAAGGAGGAGAGCAATCAATTTCTATCAACTACTTAGAATCATGATAAAAAAATACATTGTTCAAGCTCTATCTGTTTAATCATATCCACATGTTTATATTAAATTCCAATAAATAATGAATAAATTTTACGAATGTCTATTGGACTTTCTTTAAAAAAGTCCAATTAGAGATATAACATACACATGTGTTCAATAATGCATCTACATTATTTTCTCTCACGTAAAAAAAAGAGCCTACATCATTCTCTCTCTTACTTAGAGAAATCTCCCACCCAAGTGGCTCAGTACTGTGTATCCAAAAATTCTTTGCACTCACGTAAAGTCTACGAGAAAAATACATTGAAGAAAATTTCAATAAAAATTATAAAACACATATATAATTATATATATATATACCCTCATATTTATAAATCTAAATCTAATAGATTTCATTAGCACCTTTTAATTTTTTCTTCTAATTTTTTTTATTTTATCTTAAATTGCTAAAAATTATTTTTTGTCCTAAAAAAATTATTTACCATAAAAAATTTTTCATCGTATATATTTTTTTCCTCATGACCTTTTTTTTTGAATTCCTCATCGTTAATCAAATCTTTGAAACCTATTATTTATATATGTATATATATATGTGCGTACCCGTATGTAAATTTAATGAGATGGAATACTATTTTTTTTTTTTTGGTGAATAGATGGAATACTATTAAGTTATACATGGATATGGTGAGAAAATTGATTCTCGAAATAAAGCTACATACGTTTTTATACTAACTCAAGGGGAACGGGCTCGGAATTGAATGAACTGAAGGGTTTGAACGCCCATATTAAATGGTTTATATCTAGGTACGGTACACGAACCACTTGTTGCAATATTGGCTCCGTTTGTGAAATCTGGCACCAAATGCTTTCACCACTGAATCAATCCAACGACATACACAAATCACCTGACTAAAGAAGCAGGTTAATTAATCAATTAATAGACAAATACAAGTAGACTGGGTATAAAAAAAAAAAACAAAAAAAAGGTAAACTGAATTATGTTTTGGTCATGTTTCGTGAACTAAGCATTAATGGGCCGGATGGAGTTGTCACATAGTCCATGGGCCTTCTTCTTTTTCAGTGAGTATTTGGGCTCTATGTAATTCAGAATCGGGTTACGTGGGAAGGTCTCTTGGGCCCACTAGTCCACTACCCCAGTAAAATGGAAGCCGATAAATTTGCCAGTAGGAAATCTGACTTGGTCTAACCTTTTTTTTGATTAATTTGCCTTGAAAACAGGATCGGATTTGGAGGTCACCGCCCTGTTCATTGACAAGTGGACTGTTCTAATGGGATCTAACATGGTATAACGTGTTTTTCAATTGGATCTAGAAAACTTTTTTTTTTTTTTTTTTTTTTTTCTTTTCTTGAAATAAGCATAAAACTTGAATAAGATGACGTACAGCAAGGTTGATTTATATATATGCGGGTGGAATGAGTTTAATTAATGCGAATGCGACCCCTCGAGGCTTTGAACAACGAGTATACCAGCTAGTGGTTGAAAAAGTAGATGATGAATAATATCAACTTACAAAGGAAATCAATGATTAATCGGCCTGACGGGTGATGTAAGAATGTGCGGCCTTTGGGAGGTCCAAATTAAAGTTGAATCCCAGTCTATTATTGAGTATCCTCCTGTATCAGAGCTGGGAGTCCCCGAAGTTGAAAATAACTATCCCCTCCCAGTAGGTGCTTTAACTTGCGCTGATTGAATATATCATTAAATTATTAACCAACCTCTGCTCTTCTCGCACACATTCGTGACTACTGGTACATGGTTTTCTTGTTTATTAAATACATCCAGCTCTCCCCTTTCCAATTTCTTTTGCTAACGGACAAATTGCCACCGCCGTTATTCATTCATTGTGAACCCCGTCATAAAACACTTCCTCAACAAACATAATCATCGCCTATATCAGATAACACCTACCTAAATGGCTTTATATTGTCATGCTTTTATCTCAACCGCACCACACCTTCGTCCATCCACATTCTTTCCTGTGCAATGTGCACGCAGGTATATGTCACGTTGTATGTCTAGCCCAGAACATGCCTATAATTAACGGAGCTTAATTTGTGAACATATTTCATTTTATTTTTTTCAATAGCTTTGGTAATAGTACATATAGACGTACAGCAAATAGATTGCTTCATTAATTCATATATATTATGCATGTAAATAACACCAGGACTAGCTAGCCAGGTACAAAAGCAAGTAACAGCGCCGATTTATTAATAAGTGGAATTACACAAGTAATTAAACCCAATTGGAGGCGTAGAGTAATGATTGGTGGACAGTAGTTTCGAGGCAATAACAGCGTTGGCGGCTTCTGTATAGTGGACTCCGTCCCAGCTTATGAATTTGGACCCTTCATCGCAAACGTTAAAACCAGGTAGCCCGCATGTAACATTGGGGCTGTAGTTGAATGGTGGGCCCCCATAACCACAGCATGAAAGAAACGGATCCTCAAACCCTGCCAACAAAGATTGTTGATCAATTAGGATTAATTAATTAATTAATTAGAATAGTTGTTGAGAACCATATTAGTTGATCCATGCATATGTACCATAATCAGCAGAATTGGTAATTAGATGGTATTTGATGGCATATATATCCACGTACACAACCACCGCATTCCTCATTTTAGATCCGAGTTGTTTACACAGAGCGCGCAATTGATTGTTAAATGCTTTGGCAGCATCGTTTAGAGACTTCAGGCAGCCGTGACCGTCAAATGCATTTGCAGTTTCATAAGCCGCCGTAGCAAGTTTCTGAGGCAGGCAACCGAGAGGCCCGGTATTGTGTACCCAAAACTTCTTCCCACCATTTTGGTATATACTCTGATTCAAAACGAATATCCGCTTTTATAATTAAGCATATATAATTAACATGCTTTAAAAAGAAGAACAAAAGTAGAAAATGTCGACCGACCCAAATAGCATCTTTGATTTCAGCAATGAAAGATGGTATTTTTTCCACAACTTGTGCGTAAGAAAGATAAAAGAAGGCAGCAGCCAGGTCATTTTGTCCCGTGTCTATTGTATACAATGCGTTCCTGAATTCCTCGTCGCCAACATAATTGCGGTAGCCTAGCTAGTTCCAAAATAGATATGGCATTGATTACGTAGAATTAAGTCTGTACGAAGCGAGATTATTACAAGGAAAGGATAATTTCTTATATATACCTTTCGAAACTAGGTGAAGAGAACGCTGTCGAAATCGGAGGAATTGAAGCACTTGAACGTCCAAACTAAAGGGTAGAAGTTTAGGAAGAGTAGATGAACCACTTATAGCAAAATTAGCTCCGTTTGTGAAATTTGGATTCAGAGATTCTAGATATGGGGTTAAATAACCAATATCCAAACTTTCGCCTGCAATACATGCTCTCCCAAAACTTAACCAAATTGTTACTCATTTGACATCCTAATATAAATAAAATTATATATATAGACAAATAGTTTGAGCTAATAATACATACTATATATATATATATGTTTTTTTTTTTTTTTTTGTAAATAGCTATATATAGTTTGTGTGTGTGTTGGATTAACTTACAAAGGAAATCAATGAGTAGGCGTCCATCGCATATCCTGGCAGATGGGTAGGGGAAGAAAATGCGTCCATTGGGAGGTCCAAAACTGAGTCCGAGTGCCGCAAAAAATCCTCCTGTATCAGAATTGGAGTCCCCGAAGTTAAACACTAGTGGCTTTTTTTCACCCACACGCCCACCATCAACAACATGGGAAAGAGTGAGACACACCCACAGACTTAAAATCGCGAAGACTAGTGCACAGCTCATGCAATTTTCACTCATTTCTCTCTCCCGTGCCTTAATTTGTTATCGTTTAAGTATTTTCTTAAGTTTCTCTAACTAATCCCACTGTTGCTCTAGTTTTGTTCTACTGAAAATCAAGTTAAATAAAAGATTGGTATTGGTTCTGACTGTGCTGTCCCGTTATGGAAAGTATTTTTTATTGTTATTATTTTTTTATATTATGGAATTTGAGGGTTAGTTAATAGTAATGGTACAGATATACATTTAAGGGTCTTATTTCATATATATATATATATATATGTTTACATCTTAGATTCTTTATGTTTTATTTTTTAAAATTTAATGAAAGATGTTTATATCTTACATTGAAACAGATCCAAATGTAAAATCGTAAGGCTTAAAGGGTACATGTGGATTACTTTTTCTTTGCATGAAGCACTACATATCAACATAAGTCCACTGCCTCCTTCAGGAGGTCAGTCCGAGTAACCCAAAAGCTCTTTTTTTTTTCTTTCTTTCTTTTTTAATCGAGCAACCCAAAAGCTGAAAAGTAAAAGATCAAACAAAAAAAAATGCGGCGAAAGATGTTATATCTTGGATTGACTAAACAGATCCAAATGTAAAATCGTAAGGCTTAAAAAAATCGTATGGGTTAAAGGGTACATATGGGTTACTTTTACTTTGCATGATTAAGAGTCACTACATGTCAACAAAAGTCCACTGCCTCCTTAAAGAGGTCCGTACAAGTAACCCAAAAGCTAAAAAGCAAAAGATCGAACAAAAAATGCGGTGAGCGTGGATCGAACACGCGACCTTCAGATCTTCAGTCTGACGCTCTCCCAACTGAGCTATCCCCGCTTGATGATGGTAACAATACTTACTTGTTTAGTTTAGTTATAATATAGTCGACAAACACAAGTGGATAATTCTTTTTTTTTGTTGTTGCTGGAAACACAAGTGGATAATTCAAAACTGCACTCATGTTCCTTAATTAAAAGACCAGCATATACACCAGCAAAATTATAAAACTGATAGATTTAACGACAAGTTCAATCTCTCAATATTTAGTTCTTTTAAGAACATAACCTCACCGGACCCATCTTGTATCCCCACCTCAGTCAATGGGAAAAGTAAGATATTAGTTTCACTATCTAACAATTTGATAGCCATGCTTTCAGAAAATAAAATGATGTGTTAAAATGTATCTTGCCTCTTGTATCTATAAGAGAGATTGAAGGCCTTCCGAACCAAGTAAGAGCGATTTAGGACATGTCTCCCCCAAAAGCAAAAATGAAGTCCAAAATTTAACCAGCTTGATTGCTACGCTGCAAATTCATTTCACGCTCTTTCTACCGATGCAAAAGTGTTTTCAACATTCTGAGAGGAAACAAAGACTTTGTTTGGACTGACGAGTGCCAGCAAGCATTTAAGCAATTAAAGGAGTATCTCCTATCTCCTCCAGTACTCAAAAAGCCGGCAACTTTATCTATATCTGGTCATGTCCAAATCTTCCGTCAGCAGCGTGCTTGTCCTTGAGGAAAATTTACAAGCACAAGCCCTGTGTTTATGAACCCTCTCACCTTCTTCTACAAGAAATCATACCTCATTAGGTATACATATTCAGGCCTTTAGATCAATCATCTTGATCTCTTCGGTTTACTACCTCAATTCTTAGAGGTTCAGATCTTAAAGAAGGAAAAATCTTTCTTATCTTGGCCCAAATCCATTGTGACTGTTTTTTTGCTTCAACAGTTATTATGGTCGACATATATAGAAATAAGCTACAAAACGGATTTTGGAAAGTAGACTAATTAGTATTGTGGCAATGCATATAACAAGTTAATACATCACTATTTCTCTTTCCAGCTCCAAGGTAGTAGTCTAAAAAGTTAACAAGGAATATCTCTCCTTTCCCACGGTACAACAAAGCTAAAATGAAAGAAAACCAACTTAAAAGCTAATCAGAAGCTCAATCCAGCATACTACAACTGAACCGGTCACCTAATAGAGACAGCTTCTCTGCTTTTGTAACAGCTTCTAAAGGGAGAGGTCTGAAACTGCAAGACGGTCCATAGAAATGAGGGAAGCTACTGGAGCTGGAAACTCCATCAACAACTTCATATAGCAATCCATCACCAAGCTGAAACAACATAAATGCGAAAAATATAATCAAATTTGTCAGCAGAAACTTATAACATAGCCTCATGCCAATACTAAAATAAAAGCTCAAACAAAAAAACCATGTCTCATGCCTCCACCTGACATCAAAGTATAATCTGTGTTGTTGCTCTTTTTCTCCAACTTCTTCAAGCTCCAAAATTCCATTGAAATGGCTCCCAAGCTCCTCCAAGGTCCATGCTTCTACAAAACAAGAAAAATGGGGTAAGAGGATTGCCGGCATGCACCCTCCACCCTCCATTTTCCATTGTTCTTCTTTACAATTACCACATTTGCTAACCAGCTTGGATAGAATACTTCATTGATAAGTCGAGCCTTCAGAGTTTCTCTACCTCTATCTTCATTGCCTTGTATCATTCAGTATCAAAGGTTCTCCTTTTCTGTCTGATAATGAAGAAGAACAAATGGAGAAAGGAGGGGTGCTCGCTGGCGACTCGCTGAAGTCCCTCTTGACTCCATTTTTTCTTTGTTTAGCAGCAGCTTTCATGGACCTCGGAGGAGCTTCGGAGCCTTTTCAATGAGAAAAACGAGCAACAACAATATGCTTTCCATTCTTTTAGTTCAGAGACATCACGAATCAAAATCAATTACAACCCCCATCCAGTCAGGTATTTGGTTAAGGATTTTCCTATTTTGAGAGGAGGGATTGCAACAAGTACAGTAGCAAGTTCATGCTTCATCCAACTAAGCATGAACAAACTACCAGTGACAACTAATTAAACTTAAGAAGATTACTAGTGAACTTGACTTCGAGATATATTTTAAAAATAAATATTTTCCATCCAAATAGTTAGCATGTTGTAGAGTTTTTGAAGATTTATCTACGGTTGATTTTTCAAGGGTATTTTTTTTTTTTATAGTAAAACTTCAGAAAGGAAGCAAAATGTCCTCTTACAACCAATTAATAACTTTTTTTTTTTTTTCAAAGAAGAAGATGAATTGAAAACTGTATAATAATCACTGTATAATAATCATGTACCTGTTTCTGGGATTCACTTCCAAATTAGAAAAATATTTTCTTTATTTTTTATTAAATAAAAGGTCATTGTTGAGAGAAAAAGCAACGCAAGATACAACTCTACAAGAAAGAAAAGAGAAAAAAGGCATCGTGGGTGGGTGCATTAATTTTACCCTTTTAGCGTCGATTTGAAGCAGGTAAAGATCATGCTTAGAGTTGAGAAAGAAGTTCTGCAATGTGGATTGTACCTGAAAATAAACGAACCCATTTCGACTTTTCAAGAGAGAAATGGAAAGCAATGAAACCGCCTTTTTTCCATCATATGTTTGCTTTTTTCATAAATTATTTATTTTTAGTGTAAAAAATAGTACAGAAGACATTAATATTTGATAGAACAGAAAGAAAAAAAGAAAAGAAAATATGATGAAAATTGGAGATTGAGGAGAGAGCGAGGGGGACCAGGACCTGATGGAGGTCGCTAAGATGGATGAAACCGCTTGTCTTATCAAGTTGTCCGCCGAAACTAGAACCCTTTCTCTGCAACTCTTCCCATTCTTCACCGGTACTAATCCTGTACACGAACTCTACCTCGGCAGCCATTTTTTTCATTTTAGCGCTCTCTCTCTCTCTCTGCTATCTGCTATGCCCCCATGCCCTTGGGCTTGGGCCGTTGGTTACCTTCTGTACATGTTTAAATTATTTTCCACGTAATTTATGAAAATAGAAACGGACAGGAATAAATACTTTATAGCCAAAAAAGCAAAATAATTAATCAATAAGGCAATCTTTGTATTGTTAAAAATCATGCTGTCGTAATAAATACGGAAAACTTACACTTGACATTCCATTTGTTTTGTTAAGTTGTAAAAATACTGTCCCATTGAGACAGATTCAATTTAAAAGGTGAATTTTTTTAAAAATGAAATAAGGAATAATTTTACCGTGACGAAAACAAAATATGAAAGACGTTTATTTGATATCTCCAGCATTTTATGTTTTAATAATAATTGCAATAAATAATAGGTGATCTGGGCTATGTATAAAAGTGGGACCCAGGATGGTCTAAAACGGGCTTTTGGAAAATGAAGTGGGGAGAGCCCATTGGGAGCGAGCATGGTGAAGTTGGAGTTGGCCGCTGAAGCTTCAGAGACTTGATTGCTGGAACTGAACGGAGCGGCGTTAACACCGAGGGAGGTTAACAGAAAAAGAAGAATCCAACTTGGTCTGCTTCCCAGGCACCACCGACAACAACATCCATGGATTCAGTGTTGAAGTCAGTAGCCCTCACACTCACTCCTCCGCTTTATTCCCATCTCAAACTCAAACACCAGCTTCCCCTCTTAGAACTCAGCTCCATCCTCAAACCTTCTCACTTCTCTTTCCCAAATGTCACTCTTAAGCGTCTCACACATGCCTCTGCTCTCCCTCTAATTAGAGCCCAAATCTCTGCTGGTTAGTAAACTCCTTTTTCTTTTTCTCTCTCTTTCTTAGTTCTCACATTTATCAATTAAATTTCTTTCTGTTTGTAAAATGGGTGCTTGCAGATTATATCCCGGATTCCAAGTTTTACAAAGTGGAAGCGATTGTGAGGTTCAGAGTCCTACTATTTATTTTATTTATCTTATTATAGTTATATATTTTGGTGGGTGTAAGTAAAGTAGTTAATTGCTTGAGCTTGTTCAGTTTTCCTTTGTCTGACTTTTGTTTTGTGTTGTGTTCTGATGCTTTGAAATGGGATCGAACCAGGCCCTGGCGGGTCCAAAATATCTCTTCGGTAAGCGCTAATTCAACCTCAAAATGTAAGCAAATTGCCCAAGTGTTTCATCCACATGCAGCAATTTAGCACTGTGCTCCCAAAATATGCCTTTAACCCCTTTTCATACTATGATGAAACCAACATTTATAGTTAGAAACTTTAAATGCTTAGTGTCAATGAATTTTTTTGCTAAACAGCAAGAGTCGGGTTTGTGATATTTTGCCAAAGCAAGAAAACACTATTTCGGGAATTTACTGTTTAATTAATGTGTTCCCGATCTCAAGTGGAGCCTTCAATGTGTTTGTGAACAATTTTTTCATCTGCCATAGTAGGTCAGTTGGATAGCGGTCAGTAATGCCCTCTGGTCAATCAAGATTTAAGAGGACTAATAGGAAAATATTAAGATAAATCTAAACATAAAATGGCTATGCTTCATGATTCGTTTGTCAAAATGCATGCTCTAGTCTTTTATTTGATAAAAGGTTACATACCCTCAATTTGACCTCCATCTTCTTGGGCTCCCCTCCCATCCCATCCCTATCTACTACCATAGAATTTTAGCATTACACAATGTTGGCATTTTTCCCACTAATTTTAAACTGTTATTTTTTTTGAAAGCTCTAGAAAGGTTACAACTTTTATTCTAATTTTTGGCTTCTTTCTTGAAACACAAAGGCACTGTTGAAAATGGGTATTCGCGGTGTTACAGTTTCTGATGTCCGAGGTTTTGGTTCCCAAGGTGGTTCAACAGAGAGGCAGGGTGGTATGTTCTTATCCTCGATTGGATCTTTTCCTCCTTAATTTTGTAGGAATTTTTTAGATGTTTAAGAATTCTCTATAGCAGTGGTTAGCTAATCTTGCTCATTTGTGATTATCTTTTGTCTTGATTTATCATTCTTTTTAATCTTATAGGCTCTGAATTTTCTGAAGATGACTTTGTTGGTAAAGTTAAAATGGAGATTGTGGTGAGCAAAGACCAGGTATAACTAGTGGTTTGTTTTAGCTATAATGATTAAAATATTAACGGAGTATTTATTTCTGAAGCACAACATGTTGAATCCTACATTTTATTTTTTTTCTTAGGTTGAAGCAGTAATAGAGAAGATAATTGAGGAGGCACGAACTGGAGAGATTGGTGATGGAAAAATATTTTGTAAGACTTCAAACCCCATTCTTGAATCTAGATAATTTATTTGAAGTCCCTTTTCTTTTGTTAAACTTTGTTCTCAAATCTGTGGAATTAAGAATTTAGAACATTAGAGAAATTTAGCTGAACACGGAATCTTTCCATCTTTATACTTTTTATTTCTTGTCGAAATGTTGTTCCTTGGTTTCCAAATATTGAAGTTCTTATATCTGCTATTAACCATACCTAGTTATTTATTTTGTGTGTTTAAACTGATAGTACTATTTGATGCCTAAAATGGTATCATTATATGTACATTCAACCAGAACTTTAAAACTTGTATCAAGAACATTTATGGTACAATATCATTCTGCAAACAGTTGAAGTACATTTTATCAGTTGGCTTACCTTACATATGCACATGTCCTTTTAAGGCTCCTTAGTTGAATGAGACTAGATTGGATTGGATTGGACTATTTTAAGTCTAGTCGATCAGCTTTACGTTAGATCCAATCTGATTGGACCAGATTTAAAATAGTCCATTCTCATCCAGTTAGTCCCACGCAACAAATGGGCTTTACTTCTTCTCCAGTTAACCGATTGAACCTTGCACTTCGCTGTATAGCTTCTTCCTGAGGTTTTGCACCGAAACTATTATAACTGCACGTGTCTTCATCGTTCGTAATCATAACGCAAGTATTTTACATCTAAAAAACTTAAAAACCTTGGTCTGTATGTGGGAATGTAAAGAGTGTTGGGTGGCTTCCACTTAATGTTCAACATTTGATGAGGTTGTGTTGGTTTTGCAGTGGTGCCTGTCTCAGATATAATAAGAGTTCGCACCGGTAAGTTTTCACTTTGAGTTCTTGGATGTATTACTTTAGTTGCTGTTACCACTGTATAATTTATAATGTAATTATTAGGTGAACGTGGGGAGAAGGCAGAAATAATGACCGGAGGGCGATCAGAATTGTCCTCTAATGCATGAGAGCAGTTTGGTTATCCCTATTGCTGTGCCATAGCCTCCTAATCAGCCTCTTCATCTCAAATCTTATAATGTATGGGATAATAGTCATTAGTCATCTGTGTTTTCTCTTTTCTTGAATAGTTTCACATAACTCACATCAAATCCAAGACTTGGGCTATGGTTTACTTCTAATCCGGGACTTGTCATTTTATTCTTTTTTCTTGGTGAATAAGGGATTATCTTCATGAAAAGTGCGCAATAGGGAAATAATTAAACGATAGGTAATGAAATTTAGAATCAAGTTAAATTAAATATGGTATGGCTAAACTATTTTTATTGGTATGGCTAAATTAAATATGGTAATTTTTTTTTTTGCTATAGGCTTTTAGGAGTCATGTAAAATGTCTCGAGATTAAAACATGTGCTAACAAGGTGTGACTATGGAAATTTGTATTTAAACTTCTTTTACACATTAAAGAATAATAATAAAACAGATAAATCAGCTCACTTATGATTCGGCTGCCGGAATCCAGCTTTTGTTCTTCTGGAGTAAGAAAACTTTTTACTTATAATTTAAAAAAGAAAGAACCTTACCAAAAATATGCAAGGAGCCAGTTGTTATCTATCTTTTCATAGAAGATGCCAAGAGAGGAAGAATTTTCTGCATCTCCATCCTTATTCCGAATAGGAACACCATTTTCCCCTTCCAAACAGAACTAAAAACCTCAAAAAACCAGCTGTTGCAGGCCAAACCGCGTTGCTAAGGACATGTTTTTTATTTTCTTTTCAGCAGTAGATTATTATTAACTAAGGTATCCGGAAAACATCCAAAAATAGTGACATTCTTTTTCATATAAAAACAATAATAAACTGTAAAAAATAAAATAACTAAAAAATAATAACAATGATAAGAAAGAAAGACAAACATGCTTTATAACTATAAAATTTATCTTTTCAATTTTTTTTTCTACGACCCATTTAATGCATGAATATAATAGCTATTTTATAAAATTTTGCCCGTTTAGTATATTTTCAAATTAAAGAATATTTATTTGAAAGCAATAGATAAGCTTGAGTTAAAAACGATACCTTATTAAAACTTCAGAATTGCTATTATCATATTCTAATATATTTAAGCTTTAAATATTCATTGCCATATTTGTAAAATTTAAACTTAAATGGTTTATAAAATACTAAAAATACATAAATAAATATAAAAGTTAATTTCTTTTAATAATTTTGACCAAATTTAGAATATTTATACAATATTATTTATAAAAGTTAAACTTTGAATATAATTCAATATTATCACCATGTATATGAGAATATTTATTTACTTTTTTATATTTTCATTACTAACATTTCAATTTTGATACGAAGAAAACCAAACATAACTTTTAGTTTTTTTTTTTTAATCAATTTCAATTGTCACCTTTTAAGTTTTAATTTAAACCAAATTTAGCTCTTCAGAATTATCCCAATACATTTGCAATTTTAATTTAAAGTATTTTTTTCAATAATAATTAGTCAAAAATTTAATAGTAATTGTATATATCTTCACAAACTGTAAATGTATTAATATAAATTTGAATGATTGAATTTAATTTAAATCAAATTTTAAAATGTGCAGCTGAAATTAATTTTTTTCTTCTTTTTCTTAAAGTTAGTAATTAAATTCCTTCTATAAATACACAACATATCCGTCCTCTAAAAGAGTGCATATATCGCTGGTGAAGGACAGCGCTCTTGATCCCTGTTTGGCCCAAAGCGCTCTCTCCCTCAGGTCGGTGCTTTCATTTATTTTTCCCCACATTTCTCCCAAATTATTTTATTTTTATTTTTCCATTTCTACTCTTTCGCGTTCCTCATCTCTTCGAATTGTACGGACTCTCTATCCTCTGAATTTGTGATCTGCATTTTTATTGCTTTCTCGTGATTCGTTTTTCTATTTTGTGATTGAACTCTAGAGCAAGCTCATGGTTCTCAATTGCGTGGATCTGCATTTGGATCTCAATTTCTTTTTTATTTATTTAAATTTATATACGACCTTTGCCTTATATTTGGATGCTCGGCACTGATGGACGCACAATAGTGCTAATTCATTTTTTTTTTTTTTTTTGCTGATCTAGAATTGACTTGTTGTTTTGCATATGAATTGTCCCGTGCAATTATCGGTTTCGTAATTCTGTAAAATTCCGGTCTTTTTGTTTCTTTATTTCTATTTCCCTTCTTTTTGGCTGAATTATTGCGTCGCTATTAATTGTGGATGTTCCTATTTGTTGCTTTTCAAGATTATAATGATCTTTTTGGCCTGAAAAAAAAAAGATCGATAAATAATTTTTACTACGCGATGGAAGAATTTTTTTTAGATATATATATATATATATATTTTTTTTTTTTTTTGGTGAATAATTTTTTTTTTTTAGATATATATTTATATAACTTTGGTGATTATTTATAATGTTTGTTATGTGCTCGAGAAGTGATATTTTTTTTGTAATTACCTTCTGTACTAATATTGTATTTGATTCCAGCGTACGTAAACATGGGGCTGTCTTTCACAAAGCTTTTCAGCCGACTGTTTGCCAAGAGAGAGATGCGTATTCTCATGGTGGGTCTTGATGCTGCGGGTAAGACGACCATTTTATACAAGCTCAAGCTAGGTGAGATCGTCACCACTATTCCTACCATTGGTAAGTTTTGCTCAAGTCGATGAATATAGTTCATTTGTCTAACTTTAAATCTGTTGCTCTTCTAGTTTAAGCACGTACCCGCAAGATAGTAACGTGGGAATGTATTATATTTGTTGGATAAAGTGTTTCTGGTTTCAATCATGAAGTGTTCTTTTTCTTTAATCAAGCTTTGTGCATTTTTACTTTTCATGTTTCCGGGATTAATAACCATGATCAAGTTTAATCATAAATTATTGTTAACTAGCTCTAGCAGGGAGACGAAATTGCTTATTTTTAGACATATTTTAGTTTTTGTCATTGGTTGGTTTACAAGATAACCTTTATTTTAAGTAACTATAGCTATGTATACGTTTTCCTGGTGGTAATCATAACCGGTTCCTCACTATTTGTTTAGGATTTAATGTGGAGACGGTGGAGTATAAGAACATTAGCTTTACTGTCTGGGATGTTGGGGGCCAGGACAAGGTATGCATATCTAATCTAGTTTTGTTTCAAAACTTTCTAGATTATTTCAAAACTTTCTCTTTAACAAGTACTTGTATAATTCAACTTCTTCCAATCTATGAGTAGTTTTTTAATAACCAGTTTTCTTCTACCTGTTTACATCATCATGTGTCTACAAGATAGCAGTGCAACTGTATGATATTCTATGGAAATGTTGGTACTGATATTGTGTTCCATTTCCCACCTAAATTAACGGAAACAGATGAATTGGTATTGCTAAATTTCGACTGAACACCGTAAAATTTTTATTTTATTGTCTTTCTAGATCCGACCATTGTGGAGACATTACTTTCAAAACACACAAGGACTTATTTTTGTTGTTGATAGCAATGACCGAGACCGTGTTGTTGAAGCTAGGGATGAGCTGCACAGAATGTTGAACGAGGTACTGGAGCTTTTCAGAGTTCCATACATTTGTTGGTATTGAGTAGGGCAAAATATGAAAATACAGAACTTGCAACTTCCTGCTCCATGGATCTTTTCTAAAGTTGTTGGTTTTAATTGGCAGGATGAGCTGAGGGAAGCGGTGCTCCTGGTGTTTGCAAATAAGCAAGATCTTCCTAATGCCATGAACGCTGCTGAGATAACTGATAAGCTAGGCCTTCATTCTCTCCGTCAACGTCACTGGTAAAATAGATTATTAGCCTCTCTCTCTCTCTCTCTAGTCCCCCCACCCCCGCGGATGTCCAACCATTTGAATCACCCACTGCAGGTATATTCAGAGCACATGTGCCACTTCTGGTGAAGGGCTGTACGAGGGACTTGACTGGCTCTCAAACAACATTGCCAACAAGGTCTTGCTTTACAATTAAAGATTTCACCTTTTTCAAAACTTCTACTGGCTGGCTTTGTAGGTGATTTTTCTTTTTTTTTGATGAAAATTTCTTTCACCGTATTTGCAGGCATAGGTGGCTTGATTCTTAATTTGCGTTGATACAACTGCCGAGATCAGGGCCCGCCCAACTTTATTTGTGGTCTTAGGAGAGTTAAAAAAAAAAAGTGGACCATTTGATTGGTAGTATTTTATATGAATAATATTAATTAATTTTTGTTAGCAATATATTTTAATTAAGTTTATTTAAAAAAAAAATTGAATATATTGAGAATGTTTGGTTTGAAAAAGTTTGTAGTTGATACATTATTAATTTTGTCTTTACGAAGGAATAATCTTATAAAGTAAATGGGACAATATAAAGTTTTCGATCGTTTACGTATGAAAGATGGTGTTTTTAACTGCACCTTCACAGTGCAGCAGTAGAAGTAATGTGAATCATTACACCTGTGAATACGTTGTGGTTCGATCTTTGATAGTCATATATGGACTTAGGTGTTCTTTTCCGTTGCTACAGTACGAGAAAAAAAAAATTTCTAGCGATATACATTTCTATTGTGAATTCTTACTGGGTTAAAAATACATTTGGTTCGGTCCATTTGTTAAATATTTTATAGATCTATAATTTTATTGTGGATATTTTTTTTTTTTACCAAAAAATATAAAAAAAAAAAAAGTGTTTTAACTTAACTGTTGACATAGAGTTCGTATGGTATATTCTTTTTTTTGGTCAAAAATTTCTATTTGGAGGCTAAAAGTAGTTTTTTGCAAAAAAAAGAAAAATATAGGTCTTTAGCACAAAGTCAACAAGAACTTATTGAACCAAAAAAAAAATTTAAATGTTTTGGGGAAGTTGAAATTTTGAACTTTTTCTATAAAAGGTTTTTTAGCTTGTACAGAAAATTCAGAACCGCTTAAGGTAGTTTTTTTTATTTGCAATGAAACAGTTATTAACATTTTAAAAAAGTTTTTTTTCCAAAAATTCAAGTTCTACAATTAAAAGTTGTATTTGCACAAAACTATAACACACGGATCCATATTAACAATGAAATTAATTTTAGGCATGAAAACGAAGATATTTGTAACTGTGTGATAGTAAAATAACGTTGAGTAATTACCTATAAGTTGAAAAGCGTATGCTCGGCAAAATATTTATCAACTACAAATGCAGACCGCATACATTTTGTTCTTCAAGTTGTTGCAAAATTACATTGCAAGATAATAATTTGATAGCAAAACTCGAGTATAAGACGCATAGAAGAGGCTCAGCTGCTGTACGCCAATATTCCAACATTACATAGCCACATCCAAGGAGGCACATCAGGCAAGAATATGAAAGATCCATGTGCTAAAAAACTAATCTACCTTCATGCAGTTCAGCCAAAAAAAACAAACAAACAAACAAACACTTCATGCAGACTTATGAAGTAAATGGTGTAAATCATAGACTTTTATAAATCATGTTAGCCTCGTTAACATATCAATCAACATCAAAGCAAGTCTAAATGAGATTTGTCTGTTGAAATATCTCTACTCTCTGGACGACTGATTTTAGTCCCAAAAAGGGCCATTTTTTGTGACAAGTTTTGAATAGATTCATGCTTGTTTGCCAATTCCATGAGCACCTTGATCCTCCTAAATGAAACATTACTTGGTTTATGCCTCTTTTCGACCATTTGCAAGAAGCACCTCTCCGCTTCCACTAGTTTCCCCTCATCACAAAGCAAATCAAACAGCACATCAGATACCAATATATAAGACCCAAAACCTTTCTCCACCATGTCATTCCAAAGCTGAAGTGCCATCTCAATCTTTTCCTGCCTCCTAAACAACCTAATTAGGAACATACAAGATTGTGTATTTGGAAGGCAACCAGTATCCATCATCCTCCCGTATAAATTCCATGAGTTTTGCAAGTCATTTGACCAGAAAAATACCCTGAAGAACAGATTGTATGTAGTTGCATTTGGACTCAAGCCCTTGCTTACCATCTCGTCCATCAAACTATATGCATCACCAAGCCTCTTTGCAATGCAAAAGTTTCTTATTGCAGCATTATAGGCTGCAACATCTGGGTAACAACCATACTCCTTCATTTCCTTCAAAACTTTTCTGGCTTTATCAGACTGACCAGCCAGCCCCAATCCCCCAATAATGCTGGTATAGGTAATTACATCAGGGATTATCTCCTCCTCTCGCATTTTCTCAATCATCTTAAATGCCTTCTCCATTTCTCTACCTTTGCAATAAACATCAACCAAACAATTATACGAAACGACATCTGGTTTCACACCCATTTCCCTCATCTCCTCGAAGAATCCCTCGGCTTCCTCCGCCGACTTCCACCCTGACAATAATATGTTAAAAGTTTGCAAATTGGGCCTAAAGTTATGCTTCAAATTATGATACACATTTCTAGCATCTATCATGCTCTTTTCCTGACACAAAGTTCTCAACAGACCATTGAAACAACTGGTATCAAATTCAGGTACAAGTTTCTTGAACTTCCTAAAAGACTCCACAGTCTGCCTAACCGAACATACCTTGGCAATTCTAGCTAAAACAACCATAACAGTTCGAGGGGTTATTATATTTCTGTCCTTGTATTTGGTATCAATCAAAAGATCCCAAATTTTGTTGAACATACGGCTTCTTCCTAAGATATAAAGCATCGTATCCAAAGATAACTCAGTGTGATAAAACCCTTTTCTATTTCCAGTGTAATTGAAAAACTCCAAAGCTTGCAAAGGATTGGCATGGCTGAATCTGATCCTTTTCAAAACCTTATCGATCAAATCATTTGAGAGGAAAACCCCACTTGATTTCAGAGATTGCTTCAAGTTTTTGGAACAGGTGGAGCTACTAACAATGCGGAAAACAGTTTCAACGGCGTCGTCTGGGGCTGGGGCTGAGCTTCCGGAGCAGAATAACCGATAAAGAAATAAACTTCGGCTTTCGGAGACGTACCTGAATGGCGGTGATTGAAAGGAGAAGAGGGGCTTAAGAGTCATTGTCTTCACCATCCTTCATCAAAATTGATAGTGCTTGCAATTCAACCTTCGCAATTTTGTTGGATTTGGGGGAAACAAGGAAGATATTTCACCCAAAAGACAGAAACTGACTTCACTTCAGGATTCCAACATTACCCAAAAAAAGATATGCCTTAGCGATCAAGAACAGAGCATATCTGAGAAAAAAACATCGTTTTTTATTAAAGTTATTTTAAATGTGTAATATAAATGTAATATTGTAAAAATAAATTCCCCACATTTCTAATTAAGCGTGTAAAAGCAACAGGGTAGGAAAAATAATGGAATTTTGCAAATAAGGTATAGGACTTACCTGGATTTTCATTTTGAAATAACAGGGTAGGAAAATGCTTAGAAATTGGACTGAAAAGGAAGTACTTTGGACTTTCTTTGGATGAGAGAGAGGGAAGACGATTGCTTTTACCGGGACGAAAGAGCAGCTACACAGGAAGTCACTAATCGCCTACCATGAGGGAGCACCAGAGAACCTGAGAGAGTAAATTAATCGACGGGTGTGATTTAGCCACCGCATTAAAGTGAAAAAAGAATGAGTAACTATCATTTTTTTCCCTAAACTATGGCACGTTTTGCATTTTGCCCTCAAATTATATAGGCAGAAAATTTTTATAGAAGGGTCTTATCTTATATCATATTTTATTATTTTGCCCGCATTAAAGTGATAAAAAATAATTTCAACTACATATACAATTAAATTAAAATTTTAAATTTCTGATAATATATTTATAATCTTTATTAGCATATACAATTACTAATATATATTTAATTTGAATTATATTTTTTTTAATAAGAGTTGAACAAAAATATTATAATAATTATATCTAATTGCAAATGAATTGATAAAATTTTAAAAATATAAATTTTAAAAACAGATGAAATTAACACTGTTTATAATTGTGTGCCATGTCCTACGTATCACGTCATCCGGATTGCATATAAGATTTTGCTCCAACAGCTGCTTTTCTCAAATCTAGCTCCTCCTCTAAATGAAAATCAAATTGAAATGTCGCAGTGTTTAAAGTGTATTTTTCCTTTTTATCCGGGCTTCCAATTTTCACTTAGATAATTCGTGGTATTGCTCTTTGGGAAATGAAAACCCTATTTATTATGGAACTCTGTTGTCATAATTTTTTTTAAAAAAATACGGGTTTTATTTTCTAATTAATCTGCTTTAAAGTCGTAATTTTATCAAATCATAAATAAATAAATAAATAAATAATAATTGCAAGACATACATTATAAAAAAAAATGGAATTAATTTCAACGAAGGGTTTTTTCTTCCCATCACAAGAAGAAAAAGAAAGCAATATTGCATCTTAATCTCAAATAATCATAAACAAAACTAGCTATGGATAATAACTCCCACTTTAATATTGGAATTCCATCCTCTCTTTTTTGTTGGTATAATAGCTGTAAAAATATTACTACAGAACACCAACATATTGTTTACCAAACTTATAAATACCAGTACAAATTAATATTGCTGAAATTGTTAATTGATGGTTAATAAATAAATAAATTAATCTGGTTGTGTTTCTTAATTAATTTTGTATCTATTTCTTGATATGAAAGAGTTAATAGAAATGGAAATACAAGAAAATGAATACTTTACAGAATTTAAAAAACTTTGCGTGCGTGTGTGTGTGTGTGTATAATATTGTTGTGTTGGTTTATTTTGTATTACGAGCCATAGCGGACGAAGTAAGAAAATATAATTAAAGCAGTAATTTGTCTACACGAATGTAAGAAGAGAGTGGACGACGATGAGAATAATCTCAGCCAACTTAACAACATTATGATTTTGGGCGGAGATTGGGCATACAGTGACAGGGTCATGCCACCTGTACACATCTTCGCAATGGATGGCTCCGTTAGCTCCGTCCCTCACCCAGTCGATCACCTCCCAGTAGCTCCTTCGGCTTGAAGATGCGTAGGCCCCTAGGAAGCTGTGCAATGCTCCATTATAATCCGACTGGCAATCCTTGATCCTTTGCTTGTCAATTGGGTTCCTAACTTGGTTTTTAATCATGATTTCTGGGATTCGATCATCAAAAGTGACTCTTATTTGAGCAATGGTTTCTGCAATGGAGATGATAGCAAGGCCATGAAGGTCCGCTCTCGCACTGCGTAAATCTCCGTTTAGGGTTGACGAACAGAATTCATAGCTCTCCGCCTGCTTGCAGATGCTGTCAACTAACACTGTGTCCGCCTTGGTTGCATGGAATATTTCCAACAGCCTCATGTAGACGATGATGACCACACCTAATTTCAATGCATATTCATGGACCGCCATGTTTAACACTGCATGTACCGCATCTACAAAGTAATGGAGCTACTTGCCTTGCCTGTCCATCATAAATATATCATACCTCTTATATATACATATGGGTTTGATTATTGCATATTAATACACGTATCCGTGTGTATGCCGCTGTGTCTTGATGCACATGTATCGCGCATATATATTATATTATATATAGATTTTATAAGTTGACAACTTAGTTTTCATTATTTGTTGGACATCCAGTGATACTCAGGGTTACTTTTTGTTTTATTAAAATTTTAATATTAACTCTTTAATTAAAATGACACCATCAGCATTTAACTCGTCAACATCATCTTTTTATGTTGAAAAATAAATATTATCTAAAATAACATTTATTAATGGAACGTAATTAACTTACAGATGAACATAATTGTTCCAGATAATTAATTGAGAATAATACTACTCATTAATAAATCTGCTTAACACCTTTTTAATAGTTTGGATAAATACCAGAGGAATTATAAAAAATAAATAAATATTATAAAGAACTAACATTTTATATTTTAACCCATGAACAAGTTTATTGGCCAAATTCGGCCAAAAAACACGTTTTTTTATTTAGTAATTCAATTCATTACAATTAGTCAACTAGGTGAGAGAGGA
Organism: Ochetophila trinervis; assembly: GCA_003254975.1. NCBI lineage: Eukaryota > Viridiplantae > Streptophyta > Magnoliopsida > Rosales > Rhamnaceae > Ochetophila > Ochetophila trinervis. Next base: position 60,252 of record QANX01002473.1, on the reverse strand, counting down.
TTTCAACCATGTCTAAAAGTGTATTCGCTGTATTTTTGCCACTTAATGAAACCTAAGAATATAACATTTGATTATCATTTAACTGTTGGAATTTAAATACTAAATAAATTTATATTAAAATCAACCTCATTTAAATAAATTTATATTAAAATCAACCCCATTTAATTTATTTATTTTATATAGGAAGAGAAAATTCATATCATTCTCATAATTGTCTCAGAAAGTAGTAATTCATTTTGTTTTTAGACTGTTTATGAGAGCTTTTAAGTTATAGTTAATTTCAAAATAGTTTGTTCTAAAAAAATTAATTCAAGCTAGTAAATTTTTATTGAATTTAATTTGTAAACTGCCCATCCAACTAATTTTGTAAAAATCATTATTGTATTGTTGAATACTCTAAAAATATTATTGAATACTCTACAAATATTTTACCAACAAATAAACACATCCAAAAAAAAAATAAACATATATGATATATATGGTACTTTTCCTTTTGTCTTGTTCGATTTAAATTTCTCCGGGAGAATAAAAAATAAGGGTGCAAAAATCTTATTCCACTGCATAGTATTATAAACAATAGGCCCTAAAAGGTTTTCCTCACAATAATTCAAAGAATTTCCTAAGAATGATCCAAATACAGAAGATCATCATCAGATTTAGAGTATTTCCAAGAGACATTTTAAAAAATTTAATAGGCTTTCTAAATTTAAAAATTAAAATTAAAAGTATAATTTAGCTTTTCAAATGTAAAGAACTAAACTCATTTTTTATATAATAAAAAATTAATATATTTATTGATTGCTATACAATTTTTATGTACATTTATAATTAAATTTATTAATTATAATTTTTTCTTATTTTTTTAAATACTACTTTGCTATAGGTGGGGAAAAAAAGAGATAAAAACTAAATCATATATTTATGGAAAATATAATAAAAAATAGATTATAAAAAGTGTATTTCAACTGTATAAAAAAAATTAATTTTGGAGTGTTGTATAAAAAAATTTACTTTTTTATTTTTAAAAATTTCTTTAAATTTTTTAATTTTGAAAATTATGCTCTTTACAGCACTATTAAATATTTAATTTTTTTTTTGAAATTTAGTATAGATATTTTTAAGGTTTGTTAATTAAACATATTGATATTCAGATGGCAAAACTTAAAAGCTTTAACAGATGGACTGCTTAAATTAATTAATGTGCATCACGAAACCGTAAGTGGTCCGTGGCCTGTGTGCGTGGTTACCGGTTATTTCCTTTATTATTAATTAAATTATTTGATTGACTGATTACTGCTTTAACTTAATTTCCAGGAATACTCAAATATAAGATTAAGAGCTGCTCTGCAATGTCGTTTTTCCTGACAATGAAGAAGGTATATGCTGTGGCGGCCGGGTCTTCCTCTAATTCCTTCCCCATTTGGACCCCACAAATTAATTAATATATCAAAATGTAATTAAGTAATTGTTTAGAGGTGCATCTAATAAATTTTTATATATTATCACCACCAAAATATTTGTTTCAGCAACGTACCAAGCCAAATTAACATTAATTGATTTGTTTGCTTTTTATTTTTATTTTTAAAAAGAAAAAAAAATTGTTCGCTTTCTACTGATTAATTAATTTATACATAACAAAATAAAATCACCAAGATGATCAGCAATCAATCTCCCAACATTACCAGGAAGCCTTCCAAAATTAAGCACCTTTTTATTGGAATTTTTTTCCATAATTGTCTAGTAATCTAGATCTAAATTGCATTACCATAATTACCGACTTTGGTCCTGAGTTAGCCAGCTTCGCCAGCACAATTAAAATTCTGCTTTACTATTTCTACCGTACATGTGGCTTGATTTGGACAAAAGAATGCAGTGAGATCGTATTGTGAAGGTTAAGCGGTAGACTAATTCGACAACAAAAATAATATTTGGGCCTTCAACTAATTCCTTTGGTTTCCATGGACCAGTAGAGCCATGTAATTTTCTCTGTGTCTCATTTTTATCTTTTACCTTTTTCTGAAAATTTTGTATTCTCCTGGTGCTTCTTTTTCTATGACATAATCAAAACCAATAAAGACTGTTTACAGCGCTCGCTCGCTCCTTTTGTCCGAAGTGATTGCAATTATCCATTCTGTTATCTAATTAATTTTACTTTTATTCATTACTCAGTTTGTCTTTTTTAACATGATATCATAACCAATATTTTATGGACAAATTTTATAATTTGTTTTGACATTCAAGGCCTTAAAATTCTGCTAATTAATAATTTTCTACCAAGTTGAGTCAACGCCGCTTATTAAGCGATGCGTGTGAAGCATGTTCGCGTTAACAAACTGAAATACACGACAAGAAATAATGGAAAAATACACTTAAGGTTTAAAAAGATATAAAAATATTATGAGAACAGAGACAAATTGGAAATGCCACCAGATCGATATATCCAAATTCCGGATACGATACCCACACAAAAACTACACGCAAAAAGAACACTATGCTAATTGTCTTCCCAACAACATTAGCACTCACAGAAAAAGTAATTATACTATATTACTGAGGAATTTTTATACATAAAGACAGGAATACATATTCCAAGAGACAGATTCTATCATCCAGAAAAAAATAGTTGCATTTTTCATTACTATTTGCCCCAAAGATTACAAACTCAAGCCCCTAATCTTACTGTATCAACAGGATTTCACACCATTTTCTCCAAATGGGTTGGAACAGACTTCACGATCATACGAAATTAAAAAAACAAAAAAAAAAAAAGTTTATTATCCTCTCGATTTGTTTCCTTAATTAAAATAAACCCTACAACAAGTCATTACTTTTTCCATTTCCAACGAAGAAAGTCGATGACCCAATTTGACTTGTGGAAACATATACAATTAGCTAGATTTGGACTGTTGTCTCAATATTGCAATTAATTAAGCCGCTGATGGAGCTGTGACAAATTGAACCGAACCGGCTTCTGAAAGAGCAGCGATGAAAGGCTGCATGTTTACAGGCTTGGCTTCTCCCTCTGCAACTACTCCTACACCTGCAGGTTTCTTGTAATCCAAAGACTGGTCGTTGTAAATATCCCACCATTTCTTCACCAGCATCTTTATGTCCTCTCTCTCCATGTTTTCCTCCTTCCCCGTATACCTCCATGGCTTCGATCCCTGAATATGTATAGTTGTATACACAAAAATTAAGTCCAATATTGATATTTAATTGATGTTAAGATGAACAACAACAATTAAAACAGAACAGATTTGTTAAATTACTCACCGCTGCACAGTAGTGCACCACTTTGACCTTGTCGAGGTCAACGTTCTCTGGATGACGCCATAACATAGCAAGCACCAGATTGTAATCGAGAGGGATAGGATTATAGATATCCCTGAAGTACATGTTCAAGAAGTCCTGTATACATCATATCCCATGGCCATCAGCACCACCAGAAAATTAAGGAAACAATCTCAATCAATCAAAATGAATAATAGACGGTGGAATAGCTCTGCATCTGCATGAAACATTAATTAATTATTGTACTAAACTAATTAATTTCGAAATTACCTGCTCCGCAAATGGGGTTGGAGGAGTGATTTTGAGTGTGTTCAGCAGATCTCGATAGGTATGCAGGCTGGGCTCAAACACAAACATTCCGGCATTAAAGTAAAGGGCCGGGGGAGGGCCCAATTCGGATGTGGGCCACTGGGCTTTCTCAGGACACTGCTGGCAATACCCGATCTTGTACTGCGGGGTGTGACTCCACGTTTTCTCGCAGAAGCAGTCCATCACGGCGTACAGCTGTCCATCTGGCAAGTCAAACAGATGATCAATGTTGTCGTAAACCTGGATATCTCCGTCTAAGTATATCATCTTACTGTACTCCACGAACTAATTAGCGAGCACAAACCAAACCAAAAACAACGTCAGTCAGTCAGTCAGTCAAAACATACATATAAATACATATGATATGAGAACGCCACGTGTAAGCACTGGACAGCACAATAAATCTTACGTGTACTGTGGGAACACCACAATTTATGGATTCTCTATATAAAGAAAGGTACCTCCCAGATACGGAGCTTGGAGTAGTTGATGACGTAATAAGCCATGGCGAATTGGGTTTGGTTGTCAGGAGGATAAACGGGTTCAATCTGGCGGACTATGCAGCCCTGAGAGCGGAGGACGTGACGGTGCTCTTCAGGTACGTCGGGCAAAACTGCCACAACTAAAGGATATGCGCTGTTGACCTTCCTCAGCCCCTTGGCCAATCCAACCACGCCTTTCACGTAGTCACCGTTACCCGCCAGGAACGTCACGTATGCCCGACTCCTCAGGGTCGCCGCGGCTGCTTTAACCGGGGCAGTTGGGAAAACTTCGGGGGCCATATATGTATCTTAATATATCGAGACTACTACCACTATGACCTGAATGCTAATTGCTAATTGCTAATTGCTAATTGAAGGAAAGCTGAGAGAGAGCAATGAAAGCTTAGGCTGCTTGGGAAAACTTAAATGGGAAGACAAGAGAAGGTCTTGCAAGCACACGCTGAGTGGGGTGAGAAAAGAGGCGAGCGGTGTGTTTAAATATGCCAAACACTGCCTCAATTTAATGTACAATCTTGCTTTGTCACGATTACACGTGTCCGATGGACGAATCCCACGGTGAGTAGCCCGCTACATGAAGATTCTGGAGAGGGCTTCACGAGAATATGCTATATAAAGGCATGGAAGCCACTGGAAGGCCCTATATTATATTTGGTAAAACGGAGTCGGCTTCCGTCTATCGCCTGAGAGATCTACTTTATTCTATTTTATTAATCTATTTTATTTAAAAATAATTTATTTTGTAAAACTATATAGTGCAGATTTTGTATAAAATAAAAATTTTAACAAAATTAATCAAATTCAATTCTAATAAACAAACATAGTCTAAATCTAACAGATGCTTTCTGTATAGGGTTGCGCCATGATAACCATGTTCAAGTTTGGCTACATTTTTCTTAAAAGGTTACCAGTCTTTTATATCGATCGTGAAGTTTCTATCAATTAATCCACCTTTTTTTCTTTTTTTCTTTTAAAAGTTACCAGTCCATTTATATCTTGAAGATTCTATCAATTAATCCTTTAATTTATTTAGAACGATTCTTTAAATTAAGCCTTTTTTTAAAAAGAAAATCAATGATGACTGTCCAACTATTGTTTTATTCTGCATTTATGTTAATGTTTAATACATGGTCAACTTTTTTCGGTGAATAGTTTATGGTCAACTTGCTTTCCAAAATCCCAGGCATATAGGTCCATCTGTTCCCATGTGATTGGGAAGGGATCATAGTATCAAAAATTCAAAATCGTGGTCGATGATTGTCAATGTGTTGAAGTCACACGTGTGACAGCAGAAATGGCCCCTAATTAGAACCAATTGACTACTCTGTGTGTCTATGATAACAGCCTCTTGATGGACCAACCACACTCTCTTAATGTCAACCCCTCGCTAATTTAACAACTTCTCAATCAGTTTCTTGCACACCATCTACTTTTTTCTCTTTTTTATTTTTTATTTAATTTAATCTTTTGGTAAAATTGCACACCATCTACTTACTAATCTTATTTGTTGTTGGTGATGACAAATCAATTATAGTTTAAAGACAAATATATATATTTAACAATAATATTAAATCCAAAATATTTATATATATATTTAACAATAATATTAAATCCAAAATATTTATACTTCTAACAAAATTTAAATACTACTTTATCATTTAAAATTTAGAATTTGATAATCAAATTTGATACCCTATTTTTAATGGCCATAAGATTGTCCATTTAGTATATTGTACATAGGAATATCCATAGAATGAAAAGAAATTGCATACAATAAGTTATTCTATATCATTCATATTAGTTACATGCTACATAAATTTATGCACTTATAATCATGTTGCACAGGATTATACGATGATTAAATAAAATATATAAGCTCTATAAAATATTAATTACATTGTCATTTATAAATGGGCCATTGTACCATAAAATCGGCTGTATTATTGTATATAAATTCTTTTCCCCTCTAAAATTGGGTTACGCCGTTCGTCATTCATGACTACGAAAGAGATGGATTGGGCTCTTTGATCCGCACGTAGGCCCAACCCATTCAGTCACCCTTGGCTCAGATTTCCATCCAATTTTTTTTTTTTTGACAAAACAGAAAAAGCTAGCAACTTTTAATGGATCTAAATTCAGAGCAATATGACGGTGCTCATTCTAGATAATTATAGTCATGTTGTTTTCTTTCACCTCTTTTGACATTTCTTCTCCTCCTATGTTTTTTCTTCACCGTTGTTGTGTTCCTTAATTTAGTAAGGTACGGTTTCATAACTTATTTATTTATGGTTTTAGTTTTTATTTTTGAAAACTAAAAATAAAAATACGTTTAATAACCATTTTCATTTATTTAAAAATAAAATAAAAATACGTTTGATAACCATTTTTATTTTTTAAAATTTAAAAATCATTTTCATTTTTTATTAAAAAAAACGTTAAAAAGTCATTTTCATTTTCAGTTTTCACTTTTTATTTTTTTTATTCTTGATAATTTTAAGATACAAGACTTGAATCTGAAACTGCCCATACTGACATCGTTCATATATGGTTGAGACAACGAATTGCTCGAACAAGGCTGAAACCTAGGACTGTCCGGTCTGGGCCAGAACCCGGAAACTCTTGGTCGGAGTCACAACCCGGGACTACCTGGTTGGAACCACAACCTGGGACCGTCGATCCGAGCTGGAACCCAGGATAGCCCAGTCCAGAACCCGGGATAGCCCGGTCTGGGCCCCAATCCTGGACCGCTTGTTTCGGGCCATAATATGGGCTGGAACCAGGGACCACTTGGTCGGGGCTAGAACCCGGGACCCAGAACCTCCCGGTCCGGGCCAGAATCCGAGCCAGAACCAGGGACAGCCTGGTCCAAGCCGGAATCCGGGACAGCTCGGTCCAGGCTAGAACCCGGGACAGCTTGATCAGAGTCGGAACCCAAGACAGCCCAGTCCAGGTAGGAATTTGGGACCTCCCGGTCGGGGTCAGAACCCGGGACTGCCTGATCCGGGCTGGAACTCAGGATCGCTTGGTCGAGCTGGAACCCGGGACCCAGGACCGCTCGGTCCGGGCCGGAACCCGGGACAACTCGGTCGGAGCTGAAACCTAGGACAGCCCGATCCAGGCCAGAACTCAAGACCTCTCGGTCGGGGTCGGAACTCGGGATTATCCGATCTGAGCCGGAACCCGGGATCGCTCGGTCCATGCCAAAACATGGGACTGCCTAGTCCAAGTCGAAACCTGGGACCCTGGCCAGCCAGGTCTGGGCCGGAATTCAGGACTGCTCAGTCGGGGTCGGAACCCAGGACTGCCTTGTAAGGGCCGGAACCCGGGACCACCCGGTCCGGGCCGTAACCCGTGACTGCCCGGTCGAGGCCAGAACCCTGGATCGCCCAATCGAGGCTAAAACCCTGGATTGCCCGGTCTGAACCAGAACTCGAGATAGCCCGGTCGAGGGCAGTACTTGAGACTGCCAAGATTGTCTGGTCCGGAATAGAACCTAAGATCAAAACAGTATGGTCCAGGTCAAAACCTAGGACACTACGGTTAGGGCCAAAATCTGAAATCGACAATAATCGAATATGGATTTGTTTAAATTTATTTGTAAAATTTTTAAAAAAATAAAAAAAAATTAATAAAAATGATTATCAAAATAATTTTTTTGCATAACAAAAATCAAAAAATGGTTGTTGTTTTTCATTTTTTTTCTTTTAGCAAAAACAAAAACCAAAAACAAAAACTAAAAACCATAAATCATAAACCCTAAACAAAAACTAAAAATCATAAACCATAAACAAAAATTATAAACCATAAATCATAAACCATAAACAAAAACTAAAAATCAAAAATAAAAAATAAAAATTGAATGCGACAACAAACGAACCCTTCGTTATGCCATAATTGAATGGCCTGTACTATTTCATTTTATTTATTTGGCCCATGAAGTCACTTGTTCGGAGCAATAAACATGAAAGACTCGTGGCGAGTCTGGTGGACCTAATCTAGGAGAATATTAATTTAATGTGGATGTTGCATTATGGCTAGTTTTCGATTAACACTTATAGACAGTATTTGGAAGAGAGGATCATACTATAATTTCTAGTCTATCTCTTCTCTTATGTTTGATGTTGACGTAAAATAAGATTTAAAGATTCTAGGTCCATATCATATATGAGACACCACCGAATTAACAATCCGCTTCTTTTATGTGAGAAAACAAAGAAGAGATAAAAATAAGACTACATTCTTTATTATATTTTTTGTTTCTTTGACTGGATATTTAAGTCGTTTATTTATTTATTTTTTATTTTTTTTTTGCGCTAGCATTTTTGGAGCATATAATGATTTGTATAAGTTTGCCTCCCCTTTTTTTTTTTTTTAGAAAAATTAATGTTAAATATAACTAGATGTCCTAATTTTTTTAAAATATTTTGATAATGGAAAGCTAGAGCTAACTATACACATATACAGAAGAATTCGAAAGATTTACCAAAGTAAACAATTATTTTTTCAATAACTAAGATTAACTGAATTTGACATGATGCTTGTTCAAAATTATACAACTTCATTGCTCATACATTAAATGCGCAATAAAATAAATAAATAAATACTTTACCATGGAAATGGAAGTTCATGACAATTCATCCAATTATCAAAGGACAAATAACTATTTTTATTTTATTTTATTGTAATTCGCACCAATTGAAATTGTTATGATTGTATTAACACATGTATTTTATATGTCTTTAATTTTTTTTTTGAATTTTCTAGTTATTATTTTTTATTTTTAATGAACAATGTTACATATATTTATATCAAACTATATTTATTTAAATGATATTTTATAAAATATATAATAAGTTAAATTTAATCTAATTTGATACCGCACTAAGACAATATATCATATCTTGCAATTTAATCTAAGACTGTACTAAACATGTGACAGTATTAAATATATTTAATTATGCAATATTCAATCAAATTCTGTAATTTATATTCGGTTCAATCAAATCTTGCATATCAACAAGAAGTATTTCATCCATGGAGATTGTTTGTTAATAGGATACTTGTTTATTCAATGAGAAATATTTAAAACATGAAATAGAATTCCTACTTTTGAATTGCGTATTTGCAATTCTAGGATGTTTGTGCAATTAGATAACACCATTAACCTCGTTTGAATATTTTCAATCATCAGGGTTCGAGAAGGATGCCAATATTTTTGTTGGATAAACCAAATGCAGGAAAGGATTAATTGCTGCTCTGTTTTCAAATGCGTAGACTGCAAGAAGAGGAAAGCGAAACGCAATTTTTTTTTTTAATTTGGCACTAAAAACTTGTTATGTGGACTTAATTTGATAACAAACATAATTAAGCATGTGAGTTGTAATCAGATAGTGGACTACTACTTTTCTGGGGGTCTCAAAATCCAGAGCATGTGAAACAGAAGTTTTGGAAGTGAACTTTGACATTTCCTTTGCATATAATGGCGCATAAAGGGGGGCCAAAGACCTTTAGAATCATTGCTTTACTTGTTTTGGTTGCTACCATGCATGTAGTCTTGTTTGAAAGGGAATCAATTCTGAGTGTGTTTTATATGTTGAATAATGATACATAAATAAAGCTTTTGTACTAAACGGGGGTGTTTTGGACATAATAAACAATACGCACCGTTACCTTTTCACCAAAAAAAAGAGTCCCCGGTTGCCCGATGAGATGTGGTCTACAGGCCACGCGCACCTTTATAGGGGTTAGGGAGAAGCAGCAACCACGGAACGAAATATAGAGTTGTCGGTTAATCGACCGAATAAAAAATAGTGACCTGAAAATTTTGGTCCGGTCAATTTCGATCAGTCCAATTTTTGGTTATCATGAACGGCTCTAATAGGGGTTATCAATTTATTTAAGGTCGTTTGTTTTGATATTTTTTTTTAAGGAATTTTCTCAAGTGAAAACTCCGAGTAAATACTACATTGAGACTCAATTTAAAGAGATGAATTTGATTTATGCAGTTGACAAGCCAATTAGATTTTTTAATATATATAATTTTGCTACAATAAAGATATATTTATCTTATTATCAAAAATATTTAAAACCATAAGCTTTCCATTATCAAAAATATTTATCAGTTTTAGTTTTTTTTTTCTTTTACTAAATATTTAGTTATATTTAGTATTAAATTTTTTAAATAAAGTGAGACATAAAATATATCCAATTTACTAAATCGATACAAATCATTAAATATTCTAAGAAACATTAGCCCAAAAAAATTCAGAAAAATTAAAATACAGTTAAAAAAAAATCCAATAAAAGAAAGCAGTTTTATCTTTATTTTTACTTCTTTATCCCAATAAAAAAAGAATATTGATAATGGAGTGATAGAGATTATATTAGATGGGAGCAAAATTTTATAATTATATTCCTCCTCAACATCAGCCTCGGCGTGCCGAAGGTTGGTGTGCCACAGTGGGCTGACCAGTTTACTGATGCTAAAAGTTTGTGGAAGAGGTCTGGGAAGTTTGGGATAGAGCCAAGGAAGATGAGGAAGGGATAGTGAAAAAAGAAGAGCTTGTTATGTGCTTGAAGAACGTCATGGAAGGAGAAAGAAGCCAAGAGATCAAGAAGAACTCTATCAAATGGAGAGAGAACGCCAAGGAAGCTGTTAGTGAAGGAGGGAACTCAGATAAGTGCATCAATGAATTTGTGGAGTTTCTGATTAGATCTGATCATAAGAAATTGTTGAATGCTCAGAATTAGATATTAATTTCTCTCTAATCCTTTTCTTTGATTATTAGTGTCAGTGCTCAATATATATATATATATATATACACTGTTAATATGGAAATATGTGACAATCTATATCAGCTGTCTGAATATACATTTTGGACGGCTGATATAGATTGTTATTCATTTAATAATAGGCTACGTCATCTATATTAGTAGTTCTGTATGTATATATATATAGCCCCGTCAAGGCACCCGAATTTGAATTCTTTAAAGAGACCGATTTTACAGAAAAGTGGAAATCCTTTACACGAAGCCTCAAACAGTAAACAGCTACATTCAAAACGCACTGTTTTTTTATTTTCACGGAAAAGTACAGTGCCTTCTTCTTCTCCAACCAAGAAGGGTCATGCTGCTGTCGTCGACGAGAAGCTCATTGCCTGCCACCTTATTGCCATAGATCGGATTCTTTAGTCTGTTCCAAGCCCTGGCATGGGTCATTAATTTTATTATTTTATATTGGTTTTTCATCGTACATTTTTTTTTAATTACTTTTGTTTATATGTTTCAGTTTTTCCAAATTTCTATTGATGTTTTTGTGAGTTGGCTTTAAGTTTTCTCAAATTTTAATCAAAGTCTCTAATTCTCCTTTCCATTGAATAGATGACAAAAGACCATTATTTGCAGAGTTTCTAAATCAAAATATTAAAATTCCCTAGCTTTTTGCTTTTCTATTACGCTTCAAAAATTGCTACTTACAGTACTTTGCCTTTGCGAGTTTATCCGTCTCTTCTGCAACTATTATCCCAAAGAATGTGAACTTTACTTGTTTCTTTCTAAACCTTAAAACACAAACCAACAACCCACACTCAGCTAAATCAGCGTTTAAACCAATTTGGGGCAAAAAAAAATCCTAATGTAATAAATTGAAAAGAACAACGAAAATACCCTGTCTGTTTATGTGCAAACGGAGCAAAGGAAGAGGGAGGAAGATGGAGGCAAAAAAATCTGACCACAAACTTGAGGAAGATGTTGGCGCGAGTCTGTAACGGATCTTTCTCCTTGTGACTGCTAAATCGGGTGCAGAGGAAGATCGAGTTTTTTGAATCGGGTGCGTTTCGTCTTCCTCCTTCCCCAACGAAATTCAAAAAACATCAACTTTATTTTTCTTAGTTTTAAAAAATGAGGAGTGAGAAAGAATAAACTAGAAGGAAATAAGACCAGAGAAAAACTGGTATCTTGTAATTATTATTAATTATATTTTTATGGGAGTAAATTCATTGGCATATATGGGGGAAAGGGGTATGGAAAAAAATTAACTTTATTTTTTTTATTTTTTATTTTTTAATGTTTAATGCTTTTTAAAGACCAAAGAGTACAAGAACGTAAAATGTCTAGTGTTGCCTCACGAAACACTCTTCATCATTACTAAACCCCTATCCACAAACTTCCACTACTTTAATTAATTTTCCACTAAATTTTCCTGTTTTCTTTTTTAAATTTGTATACGGACTACTGTTCAGAAATATCTTCTTCTTTTTTTGACACCGAGGACTTGCAATATTTTAATTCTCTGTTCAAAATTACTCATAATTTTGTTTATTAATTTTGTATATCAAACACTATCTAAAATGACAGTAAAAATAATTTTATTTTTTAAATTAAAAATAAAAATATATTATAGGTGAATTTAATTTGATTTGTTGGATTGAAACCGATGGTCAAAATAATTTTAAAAAATTAAAACTATAAACAAAATTCATTGTTTCAGTTTTATTCTTTGTGATCATTACCAATGGGTAGACTTGGCATATTTGAGCATGACACATGAATATGATACGAATCTGCATGAATTTTAAAAATTTAAATTTAGATATTTTAACATAAAAATTTAAAAGATCAAATTTAGATAAACAATTTTAATACAAACACAGTACGCTATGGCATGAACACGAAATTAGAGTTAATACGACACAAAATCCATGTATTTTTTAAGGTTTGAATTTGGATATTTCAAAACGAAAACTTAGCATGTTAAATTTGAATTACCATAAACACGATATGATATGATACGTTGTCAAATCTCCAAATGGAATTGCAGCTTATGTGTCAAATTTTAATTAAAAATATTTAGTTTACTTTTATTTATTAATATTAAAATTTTAAAAAAATAAACAATTTAATGGTAATTATTTAAAATATCACATATAATGTAGTACTCACCAGTGATGATCTACTACCAGCAATGAAAAAGTAACTAATTTTTTTAAAATATCTCGACCGTTGATTTCAATCTAATAGTATAGATTAAACCTATATTTTATAACATATTTTTATTTTAAGTAATAAAAATATTTTTATTGTAAAAATTATTATTATTATTAGTTCATCTGTGGTGTAGATATTCATCCATGTTAAAAAAAATATAAAAAAATGATTATAAATCTCTATTAGTTTGAATTTTTTAGAAAAATATTATAATTCAACATTCCATAATTGAATTTAACCTCTCATAAATGTTACAGAAATTTATACTCTGTGAACAAAGTAACGTTCGGTTTTCCCTCTTCCCGCAGTAATTTAGTTCCTTTTATTTTCCAATATTGTTCGCTTCCATAATCATGTCTAGTCGGGAATAATTCTTTGTATGAAACATAAAAAAATAGAGGCCAACAATGCTAGAACCTTTTACAAAATGATCTAAAGAGCGGCTGCAAAATTCTCTATCTCATTCAAAGAGCGTTTGTTTAAATTAAAAGTATGATTAATCAAATTTTAGTACTCTGAATTTTTATAATTTTGTGATTTATATTTTTCAATTTTTAAAAATTATAATTCATTCAATTGATAATTAGGTTGCATACTTGTCCAATTCTAGATTTGCCAAACAGTTGGACTAAAAGAGGCATCCACATGGATATCAGGTGACCCAATTTTCAAATACAATTTTTTTCTCTTTAATTTATATTTAATTTAGATGTCTAACAAATTATAATTACATTAAGATTTAATATAAGCAAATTATACACAATTAAATAAATCAAAATAAATAAATAAAATTAACTAAACCAAATACGTTAACAAACATCACCTAAATTATTAATTTCTAAGTTAATTTGAAATTCTGCACTGACTTCATCAAATGCAACCGAAAAGATGCTTATATATGGTATCCATGCCAAACCAATATTCATGAATTGGAATCAGTTTTTATTCAGCCAAAAAAAATCATATGGTGTGCTTGTGTCTAAAATTGTGTGGTCTTGTAATGCGGCTAATGTTGTTAGAGACATTCTAGAAACTAAAGAACTTTGTGCGTGAAAAACTAGATGTGAATTGTTGGCTATTAAAAGAAGATTTGCAAGGCAACCCGTGGAAGATTGTAGGGGAAAGCCGCTCCTCAAATGGCCAAGTTCTCTCTTCTGTCAAATGTTAATTTACTTTTTGATGACTTGTTGGTTAGGGATCTTCTCCAACCTATTTTGGACAAGCTTTTGCTAGATAATGGCTTCTTGTAGCCTTCTTGCAAAGTCTTTTTGTACTTAATGCAATTCGTTATTCATCAAAAAGAAGTTCATGCCTCGATATTTATTTAACTAAATTTTAACAAAGCAGGTGAAAGTGAAAGTGTCAATTTGTGAAAGACCCAAGCTAAAGGTGTCAATTTGTGAAAGTGAAGGAGATAAATTATATAAATATAAATATACTTTTTATAATATATTTTTATTTTTATTTTAAAAGATAAAAATATTTTTATTGTAAAAAATTATATATATATATATATATATATAAATTATACTATGAAGACATCCAGATGTCTAGATTTAAAAAAATATTTCAAGAAAGCAAACCTGAGTATAACACTCTACAAAAAGTTTAATCGCCAGTGTTGAAACTCTTAACTATAAAAGTAAAAATTGTCACTGACATTGGAAGTATATGTTTATGACAACAAAACAAAAAGTTTGTATTATTTACATTTGTAGCCACTAAAAAGATTTGTCACCAAAAGCAATAAATTTTAGGACAAAGTACTTTATGTGAGGGAGGCTATAGTGATGAACTGGCTACAAATAAAAAAAAAATTTAATATGAAAATTTGTTTGTAGCTTTTTTTTTTTTTTTTATTAAACTATCGTTATGTCACAAAAAGTGTATTAACAAATATGACCATAAAACTTAGTAACGTAGCGGTTTTTATCACAAAATAAAGGAAACTCACAGCGGAAGTAACAGATAAAATATTTTGACCATGTTTTACATCAGCTCGTTGGCAATAAAAGTATAAAAAAGAACATTTTTTTTAAAGAATAATTTGATTTTCTTACCAAAAAAGAAGACCCAAAAAGAAACGTTTTTTTACATTTGGAGATCGAAACTGGAAACCAATAAGCTATGGTAGAACTAATGATAGTGCGCAAAAAAAGTTAGTCTCAATTAGTTTGTGATTTTTTATTACCAATTCATGATATGCCTTTATTGTGGCTTTGCTGACAAATTTCACCTAGCGGCCACCGTAAAAGGGAAGCATCAACTTTTGGTTGATCAATTTTGGAACTCTCACTCAAATTAACCATATGCGTGCCTTCGAGCAGCATAAATAATTTCCAAAGGAAATTCTTAGGATGAATAAACACATGGGAAATTTAGTAGGGCATCATAAAAGTTAGGCTGGAAAATGAAAGATGCTGAGAGAGTGGGACTAAATAGTTATACAATAGAAAAAGATGGAGAATTACTGTAGTATTACTCTTTACTTGGAGATATTTTTCTATATTATTTATGAAAATGTTATGTTATTTGATATAGATTAAATATTACTCTATGGATCAAATATTATTCGATATAAAATAAATATTATTTGTTGTGTATGTCACTTATTATAGATTAAATTTTATTTGTTATAGACTAAATATTATCCATATTATACATATAAAAGTAATATTATAATTTTTTTTAGTATTATTTTTTATTTAAAAATAATTTTACATTATCTATATATGAAAATAATATTTGTTACGAACTAAATGTGAACCAAATGTAATTTATACTTTGGGTAATGTTTTAATCTGACTCAAGAGATGAATACATGGAATTCATCCCTATATACCCTGTGTGTGACAGCTGTCTCATTCTTCGTTGATGATAAAAAGGGAAAGAAAAAAAAAGAAAGAAAAAAAAGGCTGATGAATTACATTTATTTGTTAATAATAATTTTTTTGAACTAAAATTTTAGGAGCGGTCATTTTATAATAAATATACCGGATAATATGTCGGAGATTAAAGCAACACTAATTATTTACCAAAAGAAAAATATTGACAAAAAAAAATAAAAAAAAAAAGACTAAGCACACTAATAGATATAAAACAAGATATATAGATAATATAAGGAGAAAAAAAATTTGCATATAATGATGGCACCATGTCATTCTTCATATTTTTATTGTTATAAAAATTTTAATTATATATCTGATCGCACTCAATATCACGCGTTTATAAAATAAAATATAAATTTTTTTATTATATCATGTCATTTTACAACTGTTGAATATAATTGTTTATTTTAGAGCATCTTTAATGTATTTTTTAAAATTATTAATTTTTTTATTTTAAAAAGTAATTAAGTTTTTTATACTCTAATAAGCTCTTTAAAATAAAAAGTTAAAATAGAGAATAAAACTTAACTCTCTACATTTAGAGAGTCAAACTTACTCTTTATATATAACTTTTAATATATTTTATTAATTATTATGCAATTTTTAATGCACAACTATAATTATATTTAATTTTATATATTTTTTTATACATATAAAATTACTTTGTTAATTGTATATTTTATATATTAATGTTATACATTAATTATTTATTAAAAAATAAAAAATGCGATAAATAATTCTATTGGAATTGAATAAAAAATTCTATTTTTTATTTTATAAAATTATTAAAAATATTTTTTAATTTTTAAAATAAAAATATTACTGAAGATACTCTTACACGACAGAAGGAACTGTAAACTATCATAATCTAAAATAAATTTCAACGGAAGAATATATTATTGCGGCCTAGGAACCATTAAAGTTTTATTACCACGCACATGCAGTTTTAATTTATCTCTGTGGGTGATTCCATATAATCTAATTAAGATTTTTTTCACCAAAAAAAATAAAAAAATAGAGATTTGATTTTCTATTTCTGCCCCCTCTATATAATCCCTTGTCTCAGTGTCCCAAAATCCCAAGGCCAATCCCATTATCTTTCTCCCTTTTTGTGTGTGTCTAGTCCGGGGATCCATAGAAAAATTAATGGATACTATCCACGTAGATGGTAGATCGTCATCTGCAAGTTATCAGAGTATCGAAGAAGAAGACCAGGTGCAGACAATTAGAAAGGGTTCATGGACAGAAGAAGAGGATTTCAGACTCGTTCATTACATTAACAGCCATGGCGAGGGTCACTGGGACCATCTTTCTCGTTCTGCAGGTCATATATTTTTTTACTAATTTATATAGCTACTCAGTCTCCAATTGGGTGGACCTGCTAGTTCTAGTATATAAGATTCTTTTCAATTCATCTTTGGATCAAATCAAATACTGAAATTTAAAATCAATTAGTTGCCAAATGTGAATTTAGCAATATATTAAAATTTTTATTTAAAAAAAGTAAACTTTATAAAGAGACCATGAAACCATAAATATAATTTTAAATCTTCACTTTTAAAGGAAACCCTGATTGTATATTAATAGATTGGTTTTTTATATGTTTTATATATAAAATAATAATGAGAGCATTAATGTGTATTTATATATTCATTCACTTATATTTGATGAACGGCGTCGACATATATATGAAACAATTAAGGTACAAATATTATTGAAAGAGAATTAGCTCCTTTTCACTTGAATCTATTATATTTCGATTTATATAGGTTTGAAACGCACAGGAAAAAGCTGCAGATTCAGATGGCTAAATTACTTACGCCCAGGGATTCGTCGTGGAAATTTTACCCTCCAAGAACACCTATTGATACTTGAGCTCCATTTTCGATGGGGAAATCGGTATATGATACTCATTTTATTAAACTACTATTCTCATAAGTTTAAATTTGTAAAAATAGATTAAAATTAAGTAGAATTGAGTTATATACTCAACAATTATTTTCATTTGTTGGCGACTAAATAACACAGAATTAAGTTCAATATGTAAAATATAAAATAATTTTGAAAACTAGTAGTCTTAAATTTTTGAATTTAGAATCTCTAGTTCTAATACAATATTGAATCTCAATCCAATACTATTATTTTCTAAACTCTAACTTCTAAACGGTGAAACTAGAATTAGATGGAATTGAGTTATATACTTTTAACACATCTCACTCTCATCGTTAAATATATATATACATGTCATTGTTAGCTTGTTGTTTCTTAATCTGATCCAGTTACTAATGTCAAAGGTGGTCGAAGATTGCGCAATTCATGAGTGGTAGAACTGACAATGAGATCAAGAACTACTGGAGAACGAGATTCCAAAAGCAGGCAAAGCTTCTGAAATGCGATGTGAGCAGTAAACAATTCCATGAAACCATGCTTTCTGTGTGGATGCCTCGTTTGGTTGAGCAAATGGGACCAACATCTTCATCTGTTGGATGTAACGAGCCAACGGACACCACCAATATGAATATCAGGCTCACTTTCGAAACGAGAGGTTCCATCGCGGACGACCCTCTTATATCAATCCCTGCGCTCTCTTCTACTTGTGAAAATGATGATGAGGGAGGGAATTTGCAAGATACTCCAACCAATAATATTGGCCAGCCATTTCAACGCCGTAACGATCCCTCTGAAGTTGGAGATTTCTTGGACTGTATTTGGAACGATATTGAATTTGTAGGGTTTTTGCAAGAGCATCTATTTGATTAAATTATTGGCTCAAACTACCTAGTCATAATCTGGCTAATTCTATTTTCTAATATTAATGCAGGATCTACCTCCGCCATATATATGCCACTTAAACTTTCCTCTTCATTTGTTGAACAAAAATTAAGCAAGAAATCCATGTCTGTTACTCTCTTTTATACATCTTCATTTGTCTCACTCTAATATTAATATTCAACTTCACTTTTTCATAACTATCTTTACCTTGATTGTCTGCATTTTCAACTACTTTACACCATTTTTGCTTTCGATTCTGTCTATTTCATTTCGTTAAATGGATAAATTAAAGATAAATAAAAAAATTAAAATTATATATATGAAGATGTTGAATTACTATTTATCCCAAATGTTTAAACAATTGGGAGCTGAGTTTTTTTTGTTTTGTTTTTTTTCTTTTATAATCCTTTTTATATGGAGGTTTGCTTTTTTTTTTTTTTTNTTTTTTTTTTTTTTTTTTGTCACTACTACAAAAAAATTTCATATACGACGTCTCTAAATTCTATATAAATGTCGATTTTCAAAGTAACCGACGTTGATACATTAAAACGACAATTATTAACTCTTAAGAGCGATAATAACGACGGTCCGTCGCATAAAAAAACATAAACGATGGTTCAGGTTGAACCGTTGTTGTTGTTGTAGGTTATCAACGCCGGTTACCCACTGGAATCGCCGTTTATAATGCCTCAAGACATTTGGCATTCACGTGTCTTGGTTGTAGGCTATATACGACGGTTTCCCACAGAAACTGGTAAACCGTCGTTTATAATGTCCAAAGACACGTGGATGCCACGTGTCTTGATTGTAGGCTATTTATGACAGTTCCAAAGGATTATGTAGACAAAACTGTCGTATTTACTTAAAACGGCACCGTTTGGAATAAAAACAACGGTTCCATTACAAAACTGTCGTGTTATCTAGTTAAAAAAAATGACAGGTTTGGCTTTGAACCTGTTTTTTTTATCAAAACGATGCCGTTTTGTAGCCATGTTATCTGGGTAAAAACGACGGGCCTAGCTCTTGTCCTTCGTTTTTAACTCCATGTTTTGTTCTTTACATGCATCTTCCTCTCTCATTTTTCCTCACTTCTCTAGAAACCCTAAAGCACCCGAGTCTTTATTATTTGCTCATCTTCTCCGTTGTGGTCGGATTACTTCTTCATTTCATAGAATATTTGTGATTTTTAACCCAAAAACTTTCAGGTTAGTACTCGGCAATCTATTTAAATTATTTTTAACAAATTGTGAATGCATTATTTCGTGAAAATGTTTGAATCCGTGCATTGAAAAGTTTAAATATTGAATATATTATGTTCGTCTTGTTGTTAATTTGTATATGACAGGCCCAGCTCATGCATTAGAAAGTTCGAATATTGAATATAATGCATTATGTTGTTTGAATATTGAATGTATTTTGTTAAGTTAGTTGTTAATTTGTATATTGTGTATATAATCGGAAATTGTATAAACTATCCGATGATATATATTAAACCCGATGATATGTATGAATTATCCGTGCATATATTGTGCACATTTTGTGTGAAAAATTGTATATGAGAGTTTTGGTTTAATTACTAATTTTGTATAAGAGTTTTGTAATTAGAATATATTAATATTTAATATAATTTTATATAAATTGATTTAAAAGCTACTGAAAGAAGAAAAAAAAAACATAAACGACGGTTTCTAGTTAAAAACCGTCGAATTTAACGTGTTATATTAAATACGTCGGTTTCTAATTGTGGTCCGTCGTTTATAGTTGTGCCCCATGGCGTCCACATGGCTTCAGCAATGTTAAAAACGATGGTTTTAACCGTCGTATTTATTTGTGACTATATACACCGTCTCTTTTTACGACAATTTGAATCCATCTTTTTAAACACTTAAAACGTCGGTTTTTACCCGATATTTTTTACCCTTTCTTTTAATGGTGTGTGCTCATTTTGAGTTATTAAATTTTGAGTCATTACTTGTGATACTAAATTAAATTATCATTTCTATTAAAAGATTAAACCATAAGAGATGGATCATCGTATCGTTTTTTTTATTTTTATTTTCTAACAAAAAACTTATATATGAAAATCTTAAACTGTCCGTATTATATAAGTATATAATTTTTCATTAATTTGATGATATATATGGTGGGTATCTCAAGCTTTATACTGGTATTTGCGCGCGCCGTGTGCACAGTGATTGCTAAAAAACTACAAGATGATGTTTTGGTTCATCGATTTCGTACAAGATGATCTTTTAAGGGTCTCTTCGAAAAAATAAAAAAATTAAGGCAAGATGCTTCTAAATTATGACTTTATGTTGATTCGCTCAAATGTAGATCAATTTCAAAGGGAACTATGGATTATAATCTATGTGGTATACATCAATTGAAAGAGTTTATTATCTATATGGTATAAATATCTACAACCATCACTTCAAAAATAATATTCAATTGTTATGTACTTCTGTATAATATTTATATGTCTATTCTTTTTTTTTTTCTTTTTCTTTTTTAAGTATNAAGAAAAGGATGGAGGCTATGCTTGTCAAGCATTAATTTGGGTATGCTGTATGGCAACAGAGACTGTATATATACAGAAAGAAAACTGTATCTTTTGTTTTTGTATGGCAACACAAACTGTATCTACAGAAAGAAAACAGAATACATGATCAATTTGGTGGATTAGGAGAAACTATGGCTACAAAAAAATTTACTTTCCTTTCTACTTGAGCTGACATTAATAAACACGCTATAATTCAGACACTTTTCACTGTTATTTTTCTCATTCTCTTTTATTCATTGGTTACTCTTAACTTCAATGCTCATTCATCTACTCCATGCCACGGTATGTTCTCCATACGACTATCTGCAATGTACTGAAAAAAATTAAAAAGAAAAAGTCAATAATAGATGCTGGAAAATGTATGCAAGGTGAATAAAAAAAAAACTGCAAGTAGGTTCCTGCTTTGGGGCCAGTGAGGGACCGATCACGGCTGGGGAGGGATGAGAGTCCTCGAGCCTCAGCTCTGCACGACTGGAGGAGGTTCCTGCTTTAGGGTTGAGACTCGAGTGCGGAGGTGGGGGGTTTTGGGCCCGAGACTCTTGATCGTAGGGGGGATATCGCGAAGTTNATACCTTAAATTAAAAAAAATATATATATATATATATCGGTTAAATACATGTGTACATTTTGCCATCAACTCAAATATCTTCTGTTCCTAGCTTATTAACATTTTCATGTCATTTTGCGCATGTAAACAAGAAAGTTTTTAGGATTTCTTTTTTTTTGGGTATTTTGCACCAATACCCCTTATTTTTTCTTGTTTTTACAATTTGCTCTCTGACTTTTTTGTTTGGCCCCCTAGCCTTTGATAAACAATAACATCGCTACAATCAGTGAGTGCCGATGTTGCCATTGATCAGCGGTGGTGAGTGCATCTGAATGCCGCACACTGTGCCCGAGGGTGGGTTTATTTGTTAAGGTTGAGGTTAGCTTTATGAATTTTTTATTTTGCTCTTCAAATCTGAGGGAGAAATATTGTTTTTAATGGTAAGATACAAACAGTTTTAACGTGAAGGACTAAAGCAACGTTTATCAAAAACCAAGTGGTTAAGGTGCTAAATATAAAGGTCTGGACAAATGGTGAAAATGTGCAAAAGTGAAAGGACAATGGTGCTATATACCCTTTTTTATTTTTATTTTGTGGTAAATAACAAAGTTTTAAGGATTTGGAAGTTAAGAAAAGATTACGAATCGATACCAAAGAGAAGGAATGAGAGGAAAGGGAGATAAGTTGTTTATACATATTAAAATGTTAGTTGCAGTTTAATATTTTTAAAATTAAATTTATTCATATATATAGATGATTATAATTAATTGAAATATTTAATGTTTTTAAATTTTTTACAAATTAGTCCAATTAAGTTAAATATTATACATGATCCCTAAAATTTATTTATTTTTAATCTTTTTTATTTTTTTTGGGCAAATTAAATAAATATTTTCTCATATTTAGTATAATTTTTAATCAGTTTTCATAATACTGTATATTTTACAAATTACTTTCGACGTTTATAAAAATATATTAAAATTAATAGCATAATGTATTAGTCTTTTAACATAAATATGTTTTTTTAAAACAATAATATTTTTCAAAAATATCCTCCTCTCATGCTCTCTCTTTCTCTCTCCTTCTCCTCTTTCAAACTCTCATCTCTCCCTCTTTGTCTCTCTCTTTTTCTTTTTTCTATCCAAATAATTAATATTTATATTAACTATCATTTTTCTCTTTATCTCTTTCCCCTCTTTCTCAGTTTCTTTCTTCTTCCTTTCTCTCTCTTTGTTTCTATTTCCAGCTCCTTTCTCTTTCTCTGTCTCTTTTTTTTTTTTCTTCTCAACGGATGGGTAGAAACTGTTGAGTTTCTGTAACTGTTGCCGTTACAAACCCATTGATTTTTGTAACTTATTGAATAAATTAAATTTTTGTTTTAATTAGTTTTATTTGTATTAATTTTTTTTATTTTTTTTGTTTTCTGTTACATTTTTTGTTTAATATATATATGGATATAGTCTTGAGGTTAGGAAAGGAGATACACAGAAGTTTTGAGGTTAGGATATACAAGAAATAGGGAAAACATTCTGAACGTGTTCTGGGTTTTTAAGAAAAGTTGTGATAAAGTTAAAGTATTTTCTAAGTTCGAAGTTAAATCTTTGGTGGTGCTAAAACCAAAGATTTGGAGTATCCGTTGTATCATGGGAGACGATCGTCAATGAACCATTCGCACCTGTGGGAACGAAATTGTTCTTAAGGAAGTTGTGGTATTACACAAACCTCGGAGTATTTTTAAATACATCGCATACAGGTTCTGATTTATATTTACCATGTATTTAAATATAGTTTGTTAATTTGTAATATATATATATATATTTATAAATATTTGATTACTGTTCATTTGTTTCTACAATCTTAAGAACGATTTTTTCTGTACTGTTAATCTTATTTATTTATATTTATATATACTGGTTTATGATTTTTGTTATGTTTTAGTTTAAATTGACTTCCTAATCCGAACGTGGGCGACGAGACGAAGAAAACATGACAAACGGCGTCGAAAAGGGAGGTTAGACGAAGGAGATTCAATCTGGTCATGAAATGGGTCGCGAGACCCATGACCCAACCTGATTTCAGGAAAACGGGTGAAGAAGAAGACCTAAAACAATGTCATTTTGATGCTTTGGGCATTTGGGCTGAGGCAGCAGGCCTAGCATGGCTTGGGCTTGGGCTTGGTCTGAGCTAGGCTTGGTTCTGGCTAGGCTTGGCCTGAGTGTGGGCTGGGCTAGGTTTGGGCCTAGTTCAGTTGGGCCCAATAGTGGGCTGAGGCACAGACCGTTTATAGGGCTGGCCCATGACACGTGGATAGCCACGTGGCAGCAACGAGTCCGACATGTGGTGACGTGGCATGTGCCACGTGGAACTTTGACATGTTGAACGTTGACCAGTGTTGACCGTTGACCGGTATTGGTGGTGTATACAGAAAATCTGTGTTTGTATACATAAATTATGTGGGTGTATACAATAAATCTGTAGGAATTTTAAATTGAGTTTTAAACCTCAAATTTGTGCAATTTTCTTGGTGAAATTTGTGTAAGTAGTATGTTGGGACAATTTTGTTCAACAACTAACGAATTTATATTTCCTTCGTATACAGGAAATGGAAATAGAGGTTAATATTTCTTCAGACAACATGAATATTGTTCCTGTGGCAAAAGCGCCAACTTTGATGGCACCAGTTTCTATACCCGTGAATCATGCAGAGAAACCGGAGAAATTTGATGGAAAGCTTTCAGAAAGCTATAAACTCTCTTGAATGTCCTTTATGGAAAGAGGCAATCAAAAGTGAAATAAATTTCATTTTGCAAAATCATACTTGGGAGTTAGTGGATCTACCTCCTGGTTGTAAACCTTTGGGTTACAAATAGATTTTTAAGAGGAAGATGAAAACAGATGGAACTATTGATAAATACAAGGCAAGGCTAGTAATAAAGGGTTACAAGCAAAAGGAAGGCCTTGATTATTTTGATACATATTCACCAGTGACGAGAATAAATTTCATAAGGATGGTGATTGCCATAGCAGCCTTACGGAATTTAGAGATACATCAGATGGATGTAAAAACGGCATTTCTAAATGGGGATCTTGATGAGGAGATCTATATGGAGCAACCTGAGGGTTTTTCTGCTCCAGGACAAGAGAGGAAAGTCTGTAGACTGGTGAAATCTCTGTATGGTCTAAAACAAGCTCCAAAATAATGGCATCAGAAATTTGATTATGCCATGTTGGAAAATGGGTACAAAATAAATGAATGTGACAAATGTATCTATATAAAAGATACAAACAATGTATATGTCATTTTATGTCTATATGTAGATGACATACTTATCGTGGGTAGTAACAATAATATGATCTAAACTACCAAAGCTTTGTTAAATACAAAGTTTGATATGAAAGACATGAGGCTTGCAGATGTGATACTGGGAATTAAAATTTACAGGTCTTTGAATGGAATCATTCTTAGTCAGTCACATTATATAGATAAAATACTGGATAAATTCAGTAATGAGGATACTGGTATAGCCAGAACACCCATATATATGAATTTACATCTTTCAAAGAATAAAGGAGATGGTGTTTTTCAAGTGAAATATTCTAGGGTGATTGGTAGTCTAATATACCTGATGAGTTGCACTAGACCGGATATAGCCTACTCAATAAGTAGACTAAGTTGATACACGAGTAATCCAAACCAAGATCATTGGAAAGGAATAGTGCAAGTACTGAGGTACTTACGATATATTCGTGATTACATATTGCACTACACAAGATATCCAGCTGTATTAAAAGGATATAGTGATGCTAGTTGGATTTCTGATATAAAGAATTCAAAGTCCACTAGTGGATATGTATTTACATTGGCTGGTGCAGTTGTAACATGGAAGTCCTCCAAACAAACAGTTATAGCTCGTTCCACAATGGAATCTGAGTTCATAGCTTTGGACAAATGTGGATAAGAGGCTGAATGGTTACGTCAATTCTTAGAGGACATTCCACAATGGTCGAAACATGTGCCTGCAATAAGCTTACATTGTGATAGTCAATCTGCAATTGGCAGGGCACAAAATATCATGTATAATGGAAAGTCTAGACATATATGTCAAAGACACAATTCTATTAAACAGTTAATCTCAACTGGAGTGATTTCTATAGACTATGTAAAGTCGAAAGAAAATATTGCGGATCCTGATGCGTGTCGTAATCACCAAAATTAATTACTGAATTTAAACACTACCGTAGTAGCAGCAAGTTCAGGTCGATTCCACAGAGACTGATGATCAAACTATTTCTATTCCAATTAAAGCAAAATTAAAAAGATAAAAGGGGATTTTATGTTGGAAAGTTCAATTATTAAAGAAAACAATTTAATAAATACCGAAACTAACAATAGGAGAAAACCTTGGGTCAGAGAATCTTCAATTGCTAAAGAACAGGTGATCACAGACACAAATATATCCAAAAATAATCATTCAATGTTGGATTGAATAAAACAGCACGGCTAATTTTATTCTAACTCTCACAATTAATTAATTCAGATACGATCGTAAATTAATCCTAATTCTGAAATATCTAAACCAACGTGATCTAAATCAAATCAGAACAGCATTAAGAACAATAGCAACCAACAATAAACAAGTTCTACAAACGTTGTAAAACTTTAATCTATTATGCATTCTCCTAAGAAATTAACAAAAGCTTAGCATGCAATTATTAAAATCAAAGTGCTACTAAACATAGAACATTCAATACGATTGAATTCCTAATTAGCAAATACCCAATCCACAAATAATTATAACGGATCCAAATTATAATCAAAGAGAATTGAATAATAAACAAATAAATTGGAAGAACACAAATTGAATAATTATAATTGAATTAAAACTTATAAACAATGTCTCACACCTTATACTTTAGCAATGAACAATAATCTTTCCCAAGAGAGAGATTTAGTTACTCATAATTGTTAGAAATCTCTTTTCTTTGTTGTTTTTGCTCTCAAAACGGCTACCCTATTACAAGATAACTTAAACATATTTAAACTAAAAACCTAGGGCTACAAAACACACAAAAACGTGCCTAAACGGACCAACTTCGCGCCCATCCAGGCGCCTGGGCACTGCACCTGGGCTGCACTGCCTTGCTGCCAACGTCCAGTTAATTACGGTTTTGCCACTGCTTCTTCAGTTTTTCTGTTTAATTACGATTTTGCCACTGTTTCTTCATTTTTCATCACTTTAAGCTCAAATCCACCTAAAACATAGAAAAATATAAATTAATCCATTTTAAGTGAATAAAACATGCTCAAATCAAGTATTAAGGTATATAAAATATATATAAATTGCATCCCATCAAATACCCCCACACTTAATCTTTGCACGTCCCGGGCAAATCATAAAATATTATATTTCAAGAAAAACTAAATCAATCAAGTAATGAAATATTATAGACAGACACAACCAAAAATTCAACAACTAGCACATCATAGACACATGAATCCAACAATCTTCAGCCTTACCAGCAACCAACTTAATTAAAGCTCAATTCAAACTAGCTCGGCAAATAACTCACTGAATTCTCTCTAATCACTCAAGTGTTTAAAAGGTTCAAAATATTCTCTCGAATTCAATGAAAAACTTGCTCTATCATAAGCTTGCTTATCAATCTAGTCTCCACCACCTAGCATACAATTAAGCACAAATCCGAAGGTCTTTTAAAATGTTGTAAAGTGGCTTAGGTAAAGGTAAGGTAGAAAAGAAAAATCATAAGAAAAACAATGGGGTAACATCCAAAATCCAATAGAGCATTCAAGATATGATCTCACTAATACACACCAACATTTTTCAACTATTTTCTTTCTCCCCGGCAACGGCGCCAAAATTTGATGTGTGTCGTAAACACCAAAATTATTATACTGAATTTACCAGAACTATAGTAGTGGCAAGTCCAGGTCGAATCCACAGGGACTGTGTTGAATTCCAATTTAAATTATATCCTAGTAAAACTCTAAACTAAAAAGATAAAAATGGGGGGTTTTAGATTGCTTGCAAAATATTCTAAATTAAATCAAAACTAGTAAATACTGAAAATAAATAAATAAGAGAAACTCTTGGGATCAGAATAATTCATAAGACTAGTAAACAATTAATCATAGACATAAAAATTCCAATTCTTCATTCAGTTTGGCATAAATAATTGGCACGGCCTAATTATTCTATACTTCTCACTAAAATAAACTAATCCAGATACGATCATGAATTAGTTATAATTCTGAAATTAAATCTAGAATCAACGTGACCTAGATTTATCTCAGAAAATAATCAAGAACAAGAGAAAAGCCAAATAAAGACAAACTCTACAAACGTTGCAAAGTTTTAATCTAATTTATATTTTTCATAGACAATTAACAGAAACTGGGATCATAACCATTAAAGTCTATTTGCTACTAATTATTAAAAACCCAATACGATTGAGAATTCAATTTAGCAATAATCCAATCTCACATAAAAATAACGGATCCAAATTATAATTATGAGAAATTGAAAATATAAACAATAAACACAGAAGAACATAAACTGAATGATTAAATTGGATTGAAATAAAAACAAGTCTCACAATTGCATAACTAGCTTAGAATTATTCTTACCCAATAAAAGAATGTTAGAAGCACAAACTTGAGAGAGAAACTCAATTCTAATGGTAAAATTCCTCTAAAAGTCGGCTCCCCCTTTTACAACACTGATAAAACATATTTATACTAAAATTTAGGGTTAAAACTGATAAAATCGCGTAAAAACAAACAAATTCGCGCTCATCCAGGCGGCTGTTCAGGCGCCTGGGCAATGCACCTGGGCTGCACTGCCTTGCTGCCAACGTCCAGTTAATTACGGTTTTGCCACTGCTTCTTCAGTTTTTCTGTTTAATTATGATTTTGCCACTGTTTCTTCATTTTTCATCACTTTAAGCTCAAATCCACCTAAAACATAGAAAAATATAAATTAATCCATTTTAAGTGAATAAAACATGCTCAAATCAAGTATTAAAGTATATAAAATATATATAAATTGCATCCCATCAGATCCGCTAACCAATGGGTTAAACAGAGAACTAGTTGAGAAGTCATCGAGGGGAATGGGATTGAAGCCCGTGAAAGAAAAGTCAATATGATGGAAACCCGACCTATGTGACTAGAGATCCCAAGATCTAGGTTCAACGGGACAACGCAATTGTAAAGACTAGTATGGATCACTGTGGGGGTTTTTTACCCTTACCAATTTCTATGATAAAACAGTGATAGATATAAGGTTAAGCTATGCTTTTAATGATTCTCGGAAGTTTGGTAATCTATAAGGATAATATGAAAACAAAAGAATCACTTATGTGGGAGTGAAGAGGGGCCACTTCAAGGAGAATTGTGGTGGGCGCAATTCTTTAAACTCTTGTAGAATCAGGACGATGTTCATGGCCAAAACAAACATAATAGTGAGAACTAAAAAATATCAGGAATGGGTCCTGTGTGAGGTGTATCATCATTTACATAAATGATATAATGGTTCAAGGACATTGTGTCTACCATTTAATCAGTAAAGTAAATACATTTTCACAAGGGAATGTTCAAAGAGTAACATCTACCTATCCTTTGCAGACTCCAACTGTAAAGCTTTATCACCTGTGTATAGATTGAGGCTAGTTTAATTTATTCATGTGGGGGATTGTTGGGTTTCTGTAACTGTTGCTGTTACAAACCCATTGGTTTTTGTAACAGTTGGTTTATTGAATAAATTAAAATTTTGTTATAAATAGTTTTATTTGTATTAATTTCATTTTATTTCTTTTGTTTTCTGTTACATTTTTTGTTTAATATATATATGGATATAGTCTTGAGGTTAGGAGAGGAGATACACAGAAGTCTTGAGGTTAGGATATACAAGAAATAGAGAAAACATTTTGAACGTGTTCTGGGTTTTTAAGAAAAGTGGTGATAAAGTTAAGGTATTTTTTAAGTTCGAAGTTAAATCTTTGGTGGTGCTAAAACCAAAGATTGGGAGTATCCATTGTATCCTGGGAGACGATCCTCAACGAACCATTCGCACATGTGGAAACGAAATCGTTCTTAAAGAAGCTGTGGTATTACACAGACCTTGGAATATTTTTAAATATATCGTATACAAGTTCTGATTTATATTTACTATGTATTTAAATATAGATTGTTAATTTGTCATATATATATTTATAAATATTTAATTACTGTTCATTTGTTTCTACAGAAACCATACCAACTCCGTCAGTATTTTTCTCTCTCTCCTCTTTTCCAATGCGATGCCTCTCGTCTTTCAATATCTATCATTGTTTTCTAGCAAATAAAAAAAAATTATCATTGTTTTTTTTTTCAATATCTTTTAGCACTACAATGTATAAAACTACTTAGAAGTGAGATCGACGACATAAACATCTGGAGCAAGTCAGGATCAACAATGAGGTGGCAAATAAAGCAGCAGGTCTTTGATTTTCTCTTATTTTTAATATTTCTATCTTGGTTTTGTGTTTTTTTTGGATAAAATTATGCAATTTATGTTTTTCAGTTCTAAGCAATTTTTGTGTTCGTCCAATTTGGACAATTTCTCTATTTGTGCTTTTCAATTTTATGTAATCTTTTTTATTCAATTTTTTTCTTCGGCTCTAGCAAGGTAACAATACTTCTAAGAAATTCAACCTCCAAACTACATTGCACAAGACTGAGAATGGACAATGAGGATGAAAGATGCATGAAGGAACTTGGTGCAATGGACGACATATCTACATGGTCTAGAACAAATTCTCTTAATTCAGTTAAATTTTGAAGGAGAATTTTCTATACAGATTTTTTTTTACAGGATTATTGAAACCGAAATCGAAGAAAATCAATCGAGACAAGTTATATAATTTTATTGGAACTTGGTTGTAAAGTTTACAGAAATACAAGTTAAGATGTGTCAAACTTACCAGTGAAGCAAACTCTGAATGTAAAATACTGAGAGAGATAGATAGAGAGGGAAAAGAGAAAGGGAGAGGAAAGAGAAAAAACTAATTTTAAAATATTTTACTTTTTATATATTTATTAAAGAAAACAGAGAGACATGAAAAAAAAAAGAAAAAGAGAGCGAGAAGGTGAAAGTGAGGAAGGAGAGAAAAAGAAATAGCGTGAAAGAGAAAGAAAAGAGCGAAGTAAAAGAAAAAAAAAATTATTTTATTTTATTTTATTTTAAAAAATATTTTAGTTATTTTTTTATGCTACAGAAAAAAATTAAATGGTCTTTAATTTTTTTAATTTTTTTTAAATTGTTAAAATATTTTAAGTATAAAATAAATTAAAACCTAAAATTAAAAAGTTTTTATGAAATTTATTATTTTTTTAATTTACAGAAAATAAAAATAAGAATAAAAAACAAAATAAAATGTTTAGAACAGCACCTTTTTTTTTTCTTTCTTTTTTTCGCACCTGCTACACGACACCTTTCACTTTCTTTCCCCAAAACTCATTTAGGCTCTTACTTTCCACCATTGAAGACCTTAACTGAGCTCACATCAAAGATCCATAACAACAACTCCACCCCAAAAATGGTGTATTATCATCTTTTCCCAATCTTTACCTCCCAAGAAAACCCACAAACCTTATCCTCCCAAATCAATGTTTTGTTTCTGCTTCTTCGACTTCACCGTCGGTTCCAACCCTATAAGGTCGATTCACTTCGATTTAAAAACGTAGTGGATGAAGCGATCCCACCTCATGTGCCCCACTTGTCATGTACGTCGCTGCTTTAGAGGAAACTGCCTCGCCGTGTTACAACTGGTTTGCTTGCCATTGAAAAAAATCTAGAAGAACTAAAGAACTTGATGAACTCAAAGAGAAAAAGAGAAGCAGCAAGAGAAAGAAAAGTTTTCAATCTATTGATATGCTTCATTAATTACATTACAGAGTTTACGAATGGTTTTTATATAACCAACATAATTAACTAACTATCTATGACAAAGATAGCAAACAAACGTAACAAACTAAGCTAACAATATGGACACTTAGACTAACAACATGGACACGTAATTGTTAGCTAATTCTTCATCTGGACGATTCTAACATCCTCCAACACCCCCCCCCCCCCCCCCCCCCCCAGANCCCCCCCCCCCCCCCCACGCAAGTGAGAGATGGTCTAGATTGACTATGCCGAGCTTGGACAACAACTTTTGATGATGATGAGAAGAAAGAACCTTGGTAAGAACATCAGCCAGATGTTCATGTGTAGGTAGATGTTTAAGTTCCAATAACCCTTCAAGAACCTTGTCACGGGTAAAGTGACAATCAATCTCAATGTGCTTAGTGTGTTCATGGAAAATGAGGTTCTTAGCAATGTGTAAGGCACTTTGGTTGTCACAAAATAAAATGACAGGTCGCATAGGAGGTAAGCCAAGTTCAGAAAGCAAGCGACTAAGCCATGCAACCTCAGCAGATGCATGAGACATTGCCCGATACTTAGCTTCAGAAAATGACCGAGACACAGTCCTCTGTTTCTTGTATTTCCAAGAGATGGGAGAGTTGCCTAACATTACCAAATAGCCTGTGACAAACCGACAAGATATGGGACATGAAGCCCAATCTGAATCTGTGAAGGCCTGGAGCTGAATACCACCTTGTGCTCGAAGCAAAATGACTTGACCTGAAGAACCTTTCAAGTATTAGAGAACATGAAGCACAGCAGCATAATGAGAGACCCGAGGCTTTTGTATAAATTGACTCAAGTTCTAAATAGCATATGATAGATCAGGTCTAGTATGTGTAAGAAAATTCAACTTGCCAATGATGGTACAATACAAAGTAACATCATGAAACAAGTCACCTTGTGTAGGAAGCAACTTTAAATTCAAAGGCAAAGGAGTAACTACAGGTTTGGAATCTATGGGACAAAAACCTGCCAGTAAGTCATTAGTAAACTTCCTCTGAGTAAGCACAATGCCAGAAGTAGTCCGAGTGACTTCAAGACCAAGAAAGAAACCCAAAAATCCTAAATCCTTGATGCCAAAAACAGAATTTAAATGAGATTTGAGGGATTGAACTTCTGCCAAATTAGACCATGTGATAAGAATATTGTCCACATAAACAACAAGAACTGTAATATGACCATGAGCTTGTTTTAGAAACAAAGAATAATCATTCTTAGACTATGAATAGCCTAAAGTTTTCAATTCATCACTCAGTTTAGCAAACCACTGTCAAGAAGCTTGTTTAAGGCCATATAAGGATTTGGATAACTTGCAAACTTGATTAAGACCAGCATCATAACCAGGAGGTAAGCGCATGTTGACTTTTGCATGCAAATCACCATGCATAAATGCATTATTGACATCCAATTGAAACAAATCCCAACCTTTAGTGGCTGCAACAGCAATAACAGATCAGATAATGGACATTTTAACTACTGGAGAAAATGTTTCAGAGTAATCAACACCTTCCTTCTGAGCGAAGCCCTTAGCTACTTAATGTGCTTTGAATCTTTCTAATGTTCCATCAGCCTTGAGCTTCACCTTATAAACCCATTTACACCTGATAGCCTTCTTTCCTTTAGGCAAAGTCACTACTTCCCAAGTGTGATTAGCAATTAAAGCTGCAAGCTCTTTATTCATAGCATATATCCAGTTTGGATTAATAGAAGCTTGTGCATATGTGTTTGGCTCAACAAAAGAAGAAAACTGATTGATAATTGATTGAGAAGAACTAGAAAGATTGGAAAAAAGACAAGATTACACCAGTGGGGTGTGATAGAAGAAGTGTTAGGAAGATGACAAATATAATCAGGGAAATATGGAGGGGGCTTGTATGTTCGAGTGGATTTTTGAAGTGGAATGGAAGAAGAAATAGTAACAGATTGGGAAGGATTACTTGATAAGAAAGAATCAGGTGGTGAAGGAAATGAAGAAGATGGGGAAACATGAGATAAAATTTATATGAGGATCAACTGTAGCAAGAGGAATAGAATCAGTTGGAGATGGAAAAACAAGAAAATCTGAAGGATAGGAAAGTTTTGAAAAATCTGAAATGGGAAATGGCAAAACAGTGCTAAATGGAAAAGAGATATGATGAAAGGGAAAACAAAATTCAAAAAACTGAACATCTCGAGAAACAAAAATATGTTTGGTGTTAAGATTCAAAACCTTGTATGCTTTTTGATTGTAAGCATATCCAACAAAGACACAAGGATGTGCTCGAGGTTGAAACTTATCCCTTTGTCGTTTGAAAATGGAGGCAAAGCACTGACAACCAAAAGCCTTTAAATGATGATAAGATGGTTTGTAACCAAAAAGAATTTCATAAGAGGAAATGTTATGTAAAACAGAAGAGGGGAATCAATTAATGAGATAAGAAGCTGTAAGAACATGATCAAAAATAAAGGGCTCTAGCTGTTTCGAGTAAATGTTTGTGTTTTCTCTCTACTATGCCATTTTGTTGTGGTGTATCAACACAAGATCTTTAGTGTAAAATACCATGACTGGAATAAAACAATTTGGCAGCTGTGTCTTGAAATTCTAATGCGTTGTCACTTCTAATGATTTGAACATTGGCTTGGAACTAAGTTTTGGTGTAAGCAACAAAGGATTTCAAGATGGACAAGGCATTGCTTTTGTGAGTAATGAAATGTGTCCAAGTGGCACGAGAATAGTCATCCACAATGGTAAGAAAAAATCTATAGCCATTGTGTGAAGTGTGGTGAAAGGGTCCCCAAATATCAATGAGTATGAGCTCAAATAAACTAGAAGTTTTAGATGTACTGTGAGGAAACAGTTGTTTGTGTAGCCTAGCTCTAGGGCAAACTTGACAAAGTGAATGACTTTGATTAGAAAAAGAAATATCTGAAATAAGTTTCATGGAATCATAAGACAAGTGTCCCAATATATAATGCCACAATTCAATTTATTAA
Source organism: Ochetophila trinervis (assembly GCA_003254975.1). NCBI lineage: Eukaryota > Viridiplantae > Streptophyta > Magnoliopsida > Rosales > Rhamnaceae > Ochetophila > Ochetophila trinervis. The sequence continues at coordinate 25,456 of QANX01002473.1, read as the reverse complement.
AGTGCTTTGAAATAGAAGTATTACAAGAAGATGAAGTTGTAACAGTTTTGTCGAAAGACTTATTTAAACTGAAAGTACAAGTAGGAAAAACAAAATCAAAAACAGCAAGAGACTTATACATATTTGCATCATTAGTGCAAAGATTCGAGTTGAGGTTCTTGTCAACGAAGTACAGACCACCAATTTGATTACCAAGGGTGGCTGCCTTGCTCGTTGCTTAGTTCTTAAGCAAACAAGCATTTGATGTAATAAAAAATTTGCAAGCAAAATCAGCACACGACCGATGGACTGTGAGTAGATTAAAATGAAAATTTAGAACATGAAGGACCTTTTGAAGCACAATATTGGAATATAACACAACGGTTCCAATATGTTTAACACAAGCTTGTTTGCCATTTGGTAAATAATAGAGTTTGAATTAGAAACAACCTCAAAAGTAGTGAAAATATTTAAGTTTGGAGTTAAATGGTCGGTGGCACCACTATCTATGATCCATTCCAGATTAATGTTAGAAGTAAAGAAACAAGCATTTTTACCTACTGCAATCGAGTCCATTGATTGTTCATTGTTTGCAGAGTTGAGATTTCCTTTGCTCAGCAAAACTACCAATTGATTGTATTGGTCCATTGTGAGAGTTGGTGAAGAATCACTATCGGAAGGAACAGTATTAGAAGCCATGTGTGCAGAACTTCGTTTGCTTTTAGTGAATTTATATCTAGGAGGAAAACCATGTAGCTTGTAACAAGTGTTAATCGTGTGATCTGTTATTTTGCAATGTGAGCAAATAACATTCCTTTTAATTCCTTGACCTGATTTGTGAAAAGGTCTAGTATAACCTAAACCATTTCCATAATTCTTAAACTGAGAAGAAATGACTGCATTATCATTGTGATTAGCAAAAGTTGATGAATATGAAGCAATTTGTGCAGGATTTGTGAACTCCCTCTGTTTTTCCTCTTGTAGGAGTATATTTTATATTTGGTTCAATCCAGGAAAGGGTTGCATCTTAAGGATATTACCCCTCATAGCATTATATGATTCGTTCAGACCCATAAAGAATTGCATAACATGCTGAGTGTGAGTCAAATTCACGAATGACTTTGCAAAAACCACAAGTACAGTTAGGAATACCAACCAGTGAGTTATATTCATCCAAAAGCTTTTTGAATTTCATGTAATAGCCTGCAATTCCTAGATTTCCTTGACTTAAGGCACTTAATTATTTCTGTACTTGGTAAACCTTAGTAATATTTGATTTTCCATACCTCTGTTCAAGCTCTTTCTAGATCTCTAAGGCCGTTGAACAGTAGACTACACTCTCAGCAATTTCCACATTCACTGCATGGATCAGCCATGAGATTACCATACTATTGCATCGGTCCCAATAGTTTCTCAAAGGAGAATTCTGATCTGGTTCTTCGCATGTGCCATCGATTAAGCCGAGTTTGTTCTTAGCTTTGAAAGCTATTTTCATCGATCTGCTCCAGTGATTGTAATTTTCTCCGTCTAGATTTTTGGTGACTAACTTGATTCCTGGAGAATCTCCATGGTGAAGATACAATTCATGTGTTGAATCTATCACTTCTATTTCTTGATTCTTAGATCTTGGAACTTCAATTCTGACATCGTTGTGTTCTTAAGCAAAGAACAAACACAAGGGATTGAACCAAAAGAAGTGAAATAACTTCTTTGAAAACAAAAGAAAGACGGCTCACTTTCAAAAAAAAAAATGTAATGCGAACCTTGCTCTGATACCATGTTACAACTGGTTTGCTTGCCATTGAAGAAAACCTAGAAGAACTTAAAGAACTTGATGAACTCGAAGAGAAAGAGAGAAGCAGAGACAACAGGAGAAAGAAAAGTTTTCAATCTATTAATCTGCTTCATTAATTACATTAGAGTTTACGAATGGTTTTATACAACCAACATAATTAACTAACTGTCTATGACAAAGACATCAAACAAACGTAACAAACTAAGCTAACAATATGGACACGTAACTGATAGCTAATTCTTCCTCTGGAAGATTCTAACATATCCTCCAACACGCCCCCTTCCCAGCCGAATTGGCCCTCGAAATGGTTCATCTTGATTTTCTTCATAAATTCTTAACCCTTTAGTTAATTTTTCATTTTTGGTTTTGTCTTAGAAATTTTACATTCTAGGGGTGAAATTTTTTATTTTTCTTTTGTAGGGGAAAATTGTTCTTTGTTCTTCTTCTTTAGGGAATTTTGATTCTTAAGGTTGATGATTAGCATATATAGAATTGGAGCTGAAGGCAATAATTCGGGAATGATTACTGTTTCTGAGAATATTTTGGTTCCAATGTGTTTTTTTTTTTTTTTGGCTAAGAATCTGTCCCGTTTCTTAGTAATATCAAATTTTGCGGTTTTATGTTGTTGTTCAATTTAACTGAAACAGAAGATGCTCAAACTCAGATTTTACAATGGAGTCTCTACTGCAAATTTTGAGTAAATAGAAACTATTAAAGCCTTAATGAAGGTCTTTGATTGTGGAAAATGAGAGCCAAAATAATGAATTTTGGGGAACGAAAGTGGAACGTATTATGTAGCAGGTGTGATGGAAGCACACGGCGTCGTTTCAACATTTTTTATTTTCAATAAATTGAAAAAAATTAAGAAAATTAAATAGAGGAGGTGCATTTTAATCAAATTTGTTAAATTTAGTCCAATTAGATTAAATTGTAATTTTTTACAAATTTAAAAATATTACATGTGCAAATTAATTGCAATGATACATTTGAACAAATTAAATTAAAAATGATATACCTCTATTGCAAATTGCAGTTGTAAATTTCTACAGTAACTTTCATATATTATTAAGGTTAAATATTTTTAATACTACTCCTTAGGACATTCCTTTGCTTTCCCACTAGCATGTATTCTCTCTTCTCCTCTCCATCATTAATTGATCTTTGCGATTCAACTTATAAACTTAATTAATCTAACTAATTAAATTGATGTCAACTGTCAAATTTCAGATGCCATGTATATAATCAATTTAATCTTCATAAAAAAATTAGTAGGAAGAAGCTTCTAATTTGACTGGAAAACTGAAAAACAGTCAGCCCAAGTAGAGTTTTGACTCGATGAGCCACAGATTTCAGCAATATAAATATTATAAAATATGAAATAAAATAATAAATAATCTATGTGATTAAGGAAATAAACTGATTTTTTTTGGCAAGGAATTAAACTAAATTAATAAGAAAATAAATGCTGGGTGGGGCAACAAGACTACAGCATATATATTGGGTGAACGAAATTCTTTTTTATAGTGGCGGTTTTTTATTTTTATTTTTTTCGCAAATAATTAATTTAAAACCACCATGGCCATGCTCATTTTAAATTAATTATTTCTTAATTAATTTGCCGCTCTGGCTGACAAGGGAAGGGAACACCTTCTAATTATAACCAGCTGAGCTAACATTTTGAGGGAAATATTTTTTTTCAATTTAGTTGTATCCTCTATGTATAATTAAAAATTTAATAACTTAATTAGTAAAGTACCAATCTTAATTATATCATTTTTCCGTTTAGAATTTATAGATGCCGCCAATTCGTAAATGAAAATTAAATAACTAAAATCAAATGCAAATATCATTGATAACTTATCACTTCATCTTGATTGGGCTTTTGGGATCCCCTATCATGATTTATAGATCCAAATCCAATTATCTTTATGTTATTATTTCAATTTTTAAAATAAATAAATAAAAGTGAAAAAGAAGCCTTCTTTCTCTTTTGGGGGCAAGATTAATGACATCACGGAGTTTAAAGATTGGCTTGATAACTTGGACTTCATAATCCAAACCCAGACGCGCGTGGCCGCTAAATTAAGAGAGCAGGCAGTTAAAACCAAACGTGCCAATTATATTCATATTTCCCGTATTAGCCTCCGTGGTGATATAATATCCATCCTAGATTTTTAGGTAGATCTGACAACGTGTTGTATTGTGTTGTGTTTGTATTCATATTAAAAAAATTTATCCAAATTTGATCCGTTAAATTTTCGTATTGAAATATGTAAACTCAAATCCATTCATGAAATTATCGTGTAACATATTATCTAATTCGTTAACACGTTAAATTTATTTTCAAAATTATTTTTAAAAAAATAAAAAAAAATATTTCATTTATAATTTATAGTCCATACTAAAAAATAATAAAATACAGACAAACATAATTATATGTATCATTTTACAATTCAAAAATAAAAACTAAAGCAACATACTTAATACATGTTAAAAAAATAATAAATCACAAAAACATAATACTTAAATCCTTCTACAAATGAATAATAAAAATATAAAATAATATTATTTAAAATAATAATAATACATAAACATATTCAATTTCAACTACATCTTCATTTTTTTAAGTTTTTTTTTTTATAGTTAAGTTATTAAATTGTCATTAAAGATTAATTAGTCTAATGAGTTTTTGCAAGTCAACCTGTTAAGACCCGTCAAGATAACGTGTTCATAATGGGTTAATCCGTTATCAACCCAACCTGTTTTAGATAAACCTAAAGCTGTAAAAAATATTCCTGTTGTATTAATGAGTTGTGTTAAAATTTACCAGGTCTATTCGTAGGTATTCAATTAATCTAGTGACCGTCTTCTATTAAACGTTTTTTAAGGTTAATTATTCTTCAAATACTATTTATAGCCATGTGTGTATTTTCCTTTACCTTTGGTAAGTCTAAAGTTTAAATACTTAGAAGAAAAAAATAAAGATTAATGAAATTTGAAAAAAAAAATATTGAAATGAGCTATAAACGGTGGGCATGAACATGAACAAGAAGATGATGGTGATTGGAGAATGGAGATGGAGATGGAGAAGATAAAAAAGAAAGTCCGAGGGGCGTGGGCGAAGGCAGGCAGCCCCATTGACGCAGAATTCAAAGAGAGAAAAATGAGAGCAATATTAGATTTGCGATGTGGGCCTTTGTCACTTAAATTGGGTATGCCACTGAATCTGGACTGCTCTACTATCTATTTCTTTTTCTTTTTTTAATTTTATATTTAAATATTTTACTGATATTTTCAACTATCATTATCAGTTTTGATTGATGTTCGATATACAATAGCATTAATAGAATTCGGTGGTCTATTTTCATATCCACTGTACCCACAACAAACTCAACACAACACAACACCCCGTCCCCGTAGACTTCCGACATATACAAATACATTATTAATACAAATGCAATTGAGGCTTACCTAGCCGCCCATGGGTCGTCCATCCATCGCAATTTGCCATCTGTGTCTGTAATTTTATTCCCTCGTGCAAAAACCATATCTAGCTAGCCCAGGGTTTTGCTTACTGACTAATTAAGCCTCGAACATATATCATCCTTCATTCATTCACGGTGTGAATGAATATGAATGGACCACTCTATTTATTTTATTCCTAGCTTACAATTAATTTCAACTGCATGTTAAGTATTTTCTTAATTACTTCAATCTGCTTCGTAATTGCTTATATATGTAAAGGTAAAGCAATAAAAAATTGTTGTTATTTTCAAAAGTTGAAGCCGTGGGATCATAAGAGTTTTTTGGTGATATAATTAACAAGTGTTAGTGATCAATTTAGTACCATCTCCTTTTCTAGAAAGTTTGGCAACCTTTTGATATTGCTTGTGAGGACGGGACACTGCCTTAGACTATATATAAATGCATATATGCTAACTGCCGTGCTGAGCATCAACAAATTTCAATATGACAAGAAATGTTGCATTATTTGTATTTTCTTTTACTTCCTTGGATTTCATAAGTTATCTTGTAATTTTCTGTGTCTTTTTTACTAACACATGTCCGTTCGGGTATTCACTTATAATGCTAGCTATTACCTTTATTTTGCAGCAACCAATGGCAACATTAGCAACAACAAAACGCAATTCAATTTGGCCGGTTTTCCAAAAGATTTGCTTCCTTTTTACTGTTGAGATTTCCTCTTAGACCTAATAAAATTGTGGCACCCTTAATAATCCCAACCCTAGGTATATAGTTGGCTAGGATTATGATTGAAATTCAACCATGTCAATTGAAATATTTTCATTAATAATGTTCAACTATCATTTTCAAATATATGCAAAAGTCATATCATAAAGTTGTAATTAAATTTGACAGGTGGCAATTTCAAGGCTACTAACCATCACCAGGGCCTAGGGCAAGGGAAGGTCCTCCTTGCTTCCTTCATGGCCCCTAATCATAATCCAATCCAAAAGAGCGCGACACCACTACTATCGAACATTCAAATCATCAAAGAAATAAAGCAACGAAAGTAAGGAACCAAAAATATCCCAAAAGGGACAGTACCATAAACTCCAAATGCAACACCCACTTCTATTATGCCCGTTGCAATCCATCATATCAAGCCACGCTACATATATATGTATAGATAGTTCCATGTACTTTGATCCTCATACTCGTCTTTCTTCTAAAATCGAAAGTCAATATAGTTTTAGAAATTAAAAAAAAAATAAGAATAATATTAACAATTTATGACAAAATTAGCAAGTTATACATGTAAACATAAGATATAGTTTTATAATTAGTTTATACATCCTTCTTGGTTAGCATTGTCTTTACCCCCAAATATATATATATATATATATATATATATATAAATATGTCTTGTTTTAGTTTTCTAGATGAAAACATGGTATATTCCCAGGGGCTATCCTACTAAGATCTGTAATATAGGATCCATCGGATGCACCGCACATACAAAAAGCCACCTGCACATAATATTTCGCTTTTAGATAATTTTTTATCCTCTTTTTCATTTTTCTTTTATTTATTAATTTTTTTTTTATCTTTTTTATTTTCCACTTCTCCTCCAAAAAGTTATAGTCGTTCAAAGATACGGTCAACTACGCGATGCTTCGATTGATATGAAGCATCTGAAACTCTTCCCAAGAAAAAATAATCTTCAAAACAACTAAAATAAATAAGAAATTAGGAGGAAAACTAAATGAAATTCCTTTTAAAAAATTATATAATATGGAAACAAAATTAGAAAAAAAAAATTATATGATATACAAAAAAGTTATATAAAATTAATGGGTTTCATACATAAAATTCCTCTTGAATTTTAAATAGATTGGTCGAAGTGAATCTCAAAATTAGTGTCAAATTTTTTTTTCTTTTTTTTTTTAATTAAAAAAAGACAATTTTTTAGTACTATATGGAACCTAGCTCTATGATCTCCTCTCGTTGTCTTTTTGCTTCATGCACTACATTTAAGGCTTTATAGTGATAAGTATTCAAGTTAATTTAGTTCATTTATTCATACATGACCGTGTGTTGAAGTTTCATGATACAAAGGAAAGGTCCATTGTTGAAAATAATTGATATCATATTATTCAATAGCATGTAAATTTATAAATATACTATTCATCATTAATTGATTGAATGCTTGGTTTGATGTTTTTATAGATTGTCTAATTACTGCAAAATAATAAACCAGTTAAGAGCTTTATGAAATCTACTCTCTTAACCTAGCATATTTCTCTTTAGGTCAAATAATAATGTGTATATTAAAATAGCAGTCTTCATCTCATATTTATAACCCATACAAAATAATAATAATAAATATAATAATATTTATTTAAAATAGAAATGAGTCAAAGTATATATAAGACTTTACTGATTTAGAAGTACTAGGTTCCTTTGGTCTAATGGACCTACCAATGAATTAAGAGAGAGATATTTCAATAGACATTTTTATTTATAATTAATCAATGTATCAAATCATATTATTAAAAATATAAAATCCAGTAAGTAAGTCCACATGATTATGTCCAGTTCATATATAATTATTCTAACATCCATAAATAAAATTTCAGTAAAAGTATTTTAAGTTATTAATTATATAGGTTTGAGATTTCACTTTAAAAGATTAACTCAATAAGGGAATAACTCAAACCTTTTTTATTCCTTTTAGAATTTCAAATTTAGGAAAGAGATTTTGTTTGCACACCTCTAATATTTATGAATTGGAGAATCTTTACGTACTTTTCAATGGTTGAATTGGGACACAAAAGGTAATGAACGTTAGCATTAATTATTCTCAAAAAGATGGATACTGGAATTTCTATATATTATTCTCTCTCTTTTTTGGTAAAATCTATATATTATTCTCTTATAGTTACCTTTATCCACCTTTCATATATATAATGCAAATTTGGACAAAAGGTAAAAATACGTATTTAGAATTAATCCATGGTTCATATTTAATTAATTTTCAGGCCTGATCACAATAAAAATTAATAAAGCAAAATGTTAATGCACGTACAATTCTTCATCCACCACTACTACAGAATATAGCTATTGACGACGGCCATACTTTTATATAGACGTCGGTTGAAAAAGAGAGCCGTCGTTAATAAAATAAGACGACGGTTAAAAAACATCAACGACGGTTTTAACTGTAACCTTCGTTTAAAGTTACATCAAAGACGACGGTTACTTCAACAACCGTCGTTGATAAAAGACTAAAATACACGTGGCAGCAACATTGTGGCCACGTGTATATTGAAGAGTATAGACGACGGTTCCTAAAGGAACCGTCGTCTATTGTTAACTTATCGACGACGGTTCAATACTTTGTGTATACCTGGATATCCCAAAAAAAAGAAAAATTCTATTGTTAACTTATCGACGGTTCAAGGATCCATCATCAATACTTTGTGTATACCTGGGTAAAGACGACGGTTCTAAGCTAAAACCGTCGTCTTTTGGTTTTTTTCTTTTTTTTTTTCTTTTTTTTTGTTTTTTGGGGTAAAGA